>VOQJ01017068.1:23300-40626 GCA_015052665.1 Apistogramma diplotaenia | reverse complement strand
TGCTGAAATACTATTGATTTACACTTTCTTTCTTTGACAGCCAGTTGTTGACTATATACAGACACTGGTACAACTGTTAGATTCCTTCAAAATATATCACATTGTTTTATAATGTATGTGATATTCTGGACCTTCGTTTGAGGACATTTTCTCTAAGTGGACCTCCTATAAATATAATTGCTGCTTTGGTTCTTTAATTTTCAAGTAATTCATTAATTAAAATTGTGTTCAATAAAATAAAAGTAATATAAACATTATATTAAGCATAAACTCAGAGAAGAAGACTAAAATATAATCTGCTTATCATTTTCCATCTCATAATTTCTTTTCTTTTCTGCGTTCACACAGTTTGATTTTTATTTCATTTAGATGTGTTAATAATGTCAAAATTGCAGGTCAGCACCTTGAAAACAAAAAACAATTTAAAACATCAAAAGTCATCATTTAAAAATGAGTTTGATTTTATAATAAACTGATTAAAGAAAAATAGAAAAAATTAGGCGCTTCTTCTTCTTTTAGCATTTTTTTAAAACAGCTGATCTGCAAGAAAACCACTATAACATAGCACTAAAAATGTTGTCATAGTGAATTAGAAGATTAATTTAACTGAGTGTTTAATATTTCAAATATGCACTTTTTTAAATTCTCTTACAGAACCAGACCCTGTCAGTGGTCTGACATTGAATGTTGAGGAACATAATACAATTAAAGTAACCTGGTCCAAACCAGACAAATTCAGAGGACCTGAGAAGAAATACAGAGTATATTTATCTAAAGCTGGTGATCAACAAAAGACAGCAGAGACCGAGGAGATGACATATGTGTTCAAAGATCTGAGCTACTCTACGACCTACTATGTTGAGGTTTGTATAATCCTACTTTCTTGTGTTATAAAAATTCTTACATTATTATTACGTTATTTTGTCTAACTCCTACTCTTCTGAATGTTGTAATTCCTAATGAACTGACTTTCTGTCTTTAAAGGTGATTGTTTTCAATGGACACTTGGAGAGCCCCCCGGAAACAGCTCATACTGATACTCACTGTATGTTCTATTTTAATTAATGACACATTTTGCTCAAATCCTTTCTCACATTTTTTACACACATATTTCTACAAACGTCATCACATGAATGCAATTTTCAATATAATTTTACAGACAACGAAAAAGCTGTTATTGGGTTTCTGGTCTTCCTCATCATCATCACCGGTCTTGCTCTGCTTTTTGTCGTCTACAAGATCTACATCTTAAAACGCAGAAAGTCCCAGTAAGGAAACCTTCTCATATATTATTTCCTGTTGGTCTGCTTCCAACTTTTCTTTGTGATGGTTCTGTTTTACTGAAATAAATCCTTTTGTTGTTGTTGTTGTTGTTGTTGATGATGAGACAAAATCTTTGTTATTTAAATGGCAGATATTCATGTTGCATTTAAAATATGTCTGAGATTTCAAAATCTGCTGTTATTGCACTCTTTATGTAGACTTTTTAACGCTGCTTAAAACTCCAAATTTTTGACTTTACAATTTTTTTACAGTGACATGAGTGAAAACATCAATCTTATTTCAACAACAAGTGAGTTGAACTTCATTGTAAACCCTGATATTTACATTTTATTTTTTATTTTTTTAATTGTAGTTAGTATATTTACACTCCTGCTATAGTGGTGTAACAAGGTACCTCAGGCCCTATGCTCACACACTGGAAAACCGGCCTCCATGGTGAGGTCCTGTTCTCAGTTCCCCTCCTTCCCTGTTAACATAATTTCCCGCTCCAGCTTCAGTTCACAGCAGGTTCTCCATTTCATAACACTTAAATATATTTTTGACTAATTCCAATTAAACAAATAATAACAGAACATTAAATGTTCTCCTAGAAATCTGTTCCATTTTTTTTTCAAAGTTGAATAAAGTTTAATAAGATGCAGACTTAGAGAGAAAGTCTGTATCACAACCAAGTCTGCTGGGTGAAGAGAGGATGTTGCATTTTAGGATGAAGATAACAAGGTGACAGAAGCATAGCGATGTAAAATAGCTTCCTTTTTGAAATTCGCCATATATTTGACTCTATACACAGACCAAAAATGGCCATACAATACATATGAACAGCACCAAGAGGTAAAGACACACACACAGTAAAAGGCAGAATGATAGAAAATGGTTCAGTATTACAGTAAATTGTGATATTTAGGTCAATAAAGGGTGTAAACTGCTAATATTGTATAAAACTATGCATATAAACAACCAGACGTCGGGTAAAATTATATTTATTTGTAAGCATCTGTCATTTTGCTGACTGGTTGTTGTAGATGATGAAGAAAACCTGTTGCCTGTTGAGCCAATCACAGCAGAGATCCTGTTGGAAACCTACAAGAGGAAGCTCGCTGATGAAGGCAGACTTTTCCTTGCCGAGTTTCAGGTAAACTTATTCTTTTGCCTTTTGTGGAAATTTGTTTCTATGATGTGTCCTGTTACAGAGCAGAAAGAATGTGAACGGGGTTGTTTTTCTGTAAATGACACCGATTCTTTCTGCTTGCAGAGCATCCCCAGAATTTTCTCGAGATACACAGTGAAAGAGGCCAAGAAGTCCTGCAATTCGATCAAGAACCGCTACGTGGACATTTTGCCATGTGAGCTGGAGACTGTCGGCACTTTTTAGCAATGATTCATTAAGAAATGAAATGATTTTATCATGAAAATTAATGAATAAAAGTCATCATTAGTTCACTTTTATAACCATGATTATGTAACGTGTATTTATGTATGTGCTTATTTATTTTTTTATTCTCTTGAACTAGATGATTATAACCGTGTCCAGCTAACCACAGGAAATGGAGAGGCAGGATGTGACTACATCAATGCCAGCTTCATTGATGTACGTAAGAATGCCCACCTTACACTGTCTTTGCTACTGCCGCAGTCATGACAATAAAATCATGATCAAACTTTATACAAAAGTGTTTGCATCAACAATCATGATAAAGGCATCTTCTACATTAAATCCCAACAAAGCTCTTTTAGGTATAACACACGTAATGTTCATGACGTCTCTTCTTCCTGCAGGGCTACAAGGAGTCCAAAAAGTATATTGCAGCTCAAGGTAAAGTCATGCTCTCCTTTTTTACACAGCTGCACTGAACTGACGTATGTTTTATGGTATTTATATGCTGCGTGTGTGTTTTAGGACCAAAGGATGAAACTATAAATGACTTCTGGAGGATGATCTGGGAACAGCAATCCTCAATTATCGTCATGGTGACGCGGTGTGAAGAGGGAAACAGGGTAAGGGGATTGTGTTATCCTTTCTTGGAAAATCGTATTTACTTGTTTCGTTTAAATCTTTAGCTGTGAAACGAAACGCTCTCATCCTTAACGTGTTACCCAATGGCAGTGATCTCACATTGTTTCACAGGTCAAGTGTGCTCAGTACTGGCCATCGCCTGACCGAGAGACTGAGATCTACGAGGAGTTCATTGTGAAGCTGAACTCAGAGGACCATTACCCAGATTACACCATCCGCCGTCTCAGCCTAACGAACGTAAGCCTCCTTTAAAGCTCGAATAGTCAAACCTGTAAAACTGTTACCGTTACTATGTCCTGTAGGTGTCACAGGGCACGTGTTTTTGTGTGTTTCATAACTCTGTGTGTGTGTGTGTTTGTGTTTGAATGGCTGCAGAAGCGGGAGAAGAACTCAGAGAGGGAGGTGACCCACATCCAGTTCATGAGCTGGCCGGACCACGGCGTGCCAGGAGAGCCGCACCTCCTCCTGAAACTGAGGCGGCGTGTCAACGCGTTCAAGAATTTCTTCAGTGGGCCCATCGTTGTTCACTGCAGGTACATGAGATGTCGTACTCGAAGCTGAGTTTAAAAGGTCATGTGGAAAGTGTGTTCGTGTTTCCCTGAGTGATTCATTTCACTTCTATTACTCTTCTACAGTCGCCTGTATATGTGTGTGTACAGTACTCAGAGAGCTGTTAACCCGGATTAAATAATGTAATTGGTGAAGCTTCTTTATACATTAGATTCGCTGACCACACTCACAGATCATTCTTTCTTGTGTAGTGCGGGTGTTGGCAGGACAGGAACCTACATCGGCATCGATGCCATGATGGAAGGTCTGGAGGCAGAAAACAGAGTGGACATTTACGGTTACGTAGTCAGACTCCGCAGACAGAGATGTCTCATGGTCCAAGTTGAGGTAAAATATCAGTGAAGATCATGTTTTAGACACTGTTCTGTATTTGTGCGTGTATGTGCATTTGTGTGTGTGTGTGCGCGCCTGTGTAAGACTGTAATCAGTGTGTGTGTGTGTGTGTGTGTGTCCTAATTTCATGACAAATATAGACTGTTTGTGTTACACCATCATGTTATTGCCTGATATGTAAAAAAAATAGGTTAAAATGTAACATTTTAACTTGTTACTTTTTAAATTTTCATCATCAAACCAGTGAAAAGGTTAGAGGGAGAAACCTGAGATATAAATCAGGCAGCACAACAGAGGTTTATATTTTGTAAAAAAATGTTATTTTTGTGTGTTAAGATGAGTACATTTGTCTGCACATAGGCCCAGTACATCCTCATTCACCAGGCCCTGCTGGAGCACAACCAGTTTGGAGAGACAGAGATCAACCTGTCTGAGCTGCACAGCTCGCTGACTGCTCTCAAAGAGAAGAACTCAGACAGTGAGCCCACCCTGATGGAGGATGAGTTTGAGGTATGCTATTATTATTTTTATGTATTTGTAAAATACTGAACAGCAATGAAAGTTGAAAGTGCAGCTTCAAAAACACATGTTTCTGACATTTCTCTTTTTTCCTGAATGTGTTGAAGAAATTTCTGACTTTAACTTATATTCTAAAAGTTTTAATAATAAAACTTATACATTGCAGCGACTCCCCAGCTTTAAAAACTGGAGGACGTTCAACACGGGGGTCACAGAAGAAAACAAGAAAAAGAATCGTACTTCAGCCGTCATCCCCTGTGAGTGTGTGTGCAGCATGATTACAGGAATGCATGCATTCCTATGCAAGCTCACTTACACTTGTTTTCATGTCAAACCTGCAGATGACTACAACCGTGTTTTCCTGAAGCTGGATGAAGGACAAAGCCATGATAGTGACCCTGATGAAGATGATGAGGAGGAAGACTCATCAGATGAAGAGGATGAAGACTCCACTAAATACATCAATGCCTCCCACATTGCTGTAAGTTATTCCAGCCCATTTGTGAACCTGCTTCAAACTGACAGAAGTAGGAGCTTTTCTTAAAGTGTGGCAAACTGCTTCCTGTTAAAAGCTTTCCTGTTTCAGCAGATAAAGAAACGTGTCTCATCTTATTTAGATTGATGTGTTTTCTTTCCCACACAGGGCTACTGGGGCCCTCGTGCCTTCATAGTAGCACAGACTCCACTGCCAGACACCATGGCTGACTTCTGGTCGATGGTTCACCAGAAAAAAGTGACTACCATCGTCATGCTTTCAGACTGCAGTGAAGGAGACACGGTACCTAAAATATAAGATGCTTATAATGACATTTAACATATGCATACTTTTAGGAAGTAAATGATAAATATGCTTGTTCTGCATCTTCTTATTATTAGGAATGTATTTACTGGGATAAAGAAAATAAATGTTTTGGGGAGATTGAGGTGGAGGTGCTGAGCACAGACAGCTCACCCAATTTCATCAGCCGCAGCATGGAGATCCGCCATGTCAAGGTGACACAGCAGCCACCTATTCTGTCTCTGTAAGAAAGTGTGAGCGTGATGAGGCCGGTCATTATTAAAACAGCACCACTTCTCTCCACAGAGGAAAGAGAGTCGGCCGGTAAAACATTTCCAGTTCCTGAAGTGGGCGAACAGAGAGGTGCCGCAGAAGCCTCAAGATCTCACAGACATGATCAAGGACATCAAGCAAAGCTGTGGCAGCAGCAAATCACAGAGGAACAATCCCATGGTGGTCCACTGCGAGTAAGAACGCATCAGAGAAAAATGTCCAGTGTTCAGCGATGAGAACTTAAAGGGACAGTGTGCAGCGCAGGATGACTCATCTTTCACAGCTTTCAAAGTTGTCAGACCAGTAAAATATGTTGCAAGAAGGAACTTCCCTACTTTGTTGAGTTTAGGGGCCGATGATGAACAGTGATCGCTTTCATGTGATCTTAAAGAGCTTGGTACTGTACAGGTCACAAGCTATACAGGAGGATACCTTTTTGAAAGGATGCATATATAAATTGATTATATTATATAAATGATGTGATATTTCTTTAACTTAATCATGCCAAAAGCCACCTTATGGAAAGTGTGTGCACTTAGTGTATACAGTAACAGTAGCTACTATCCTGACAGCCACTGTACTTAGAGCAGGAGAGGCATTAAAGCTCTTAACTGATCAGGAACAAGTGATTATTCACATGGATTTAACAACATCATTTTAGGGAAATCCTAATATTTAAATCAGCTTTTGTTTAAATTAAATTATAGATGTCTAGCAGCTGAAGAGAGAAAAAACCCTCTTTCCTCGTTGTAACTTTTTGTGTTTGTGCTCCTCAGTGACGGCTCGTCGCGCTCAGGGGTTTTCTGTGCCCTGTGGAACATGCTGGACAGCGCTGAGAGCGAGAAGCTGGTGGATGTTTTCCAAGTGGTCAAAACTCTGCGCAAGGAGAGACAGCGCATGCTCTCCAGCATGGTGAGAAAGAGGAACCCAAATATGTGCACTTCACACTAAGAGCACTTCACACATCAGCATTTCACATCACCAGTTCCTTCTTCTAGCTGACTAGGTATTGCTTTATGATACCGTTTTGGAAAAAGAAATTAAAGCTCAAGGCTAATGAGCTGATGCTTTTGTGGGCCTGTTGACTGAGAAACTGTTGTTTCTGCTGCTCTTATTTGTTTGCATTTAAAGAAATGTGTGAGACAAGAACCTCAAACAATGAAACAATGTTTTGTTTCCCCTCAAATCCGTCTCTCTTTCTAACAGGTGCAATACAGATTCTTATATGACGCTGTGGAGGCCGTCTTCCCCGTTCAGAACGGGGAAGTGAAACCGGTGCAGGCCCCTGCAGCTGACTCAATGCAGATAGTCAATGAAACAAAGGCAGCAGAGCAGAAAGATGAAGGAAAGGCTGAGGAGCCTGCCAGCACTACCAGCAATGACCAGCAGCCGGCAGCAGAGAATACTCCTCTGGTGTCTAGTGGAGATAAAGAAGAGAAGAGGGAGGAGGCTGATAAAGAGTCCACTCCCACAGAGAAGACCCCACTGGACGAGACCAGCAATGGTCCCACTGTCACTCTGGAGGTCTGAGGGTGACGGGCTTTAATTGAAGGCTACTTTTGGTTTGAAATTATACTATGAATGTATAAATATTGTAAAGCTTTAACAGGGTGGAATTTGTAGAATTTATAGATGAATTTGACCAAATATTTTATGTCAATTTCCAAAATGTATGATCTGAACTAAGTTATAAATGTCTGAGCTGGAAATGTGCTAGATGATCATTTCTGTGAGCAAGTTTATGAGATCTGCTGTTATCAAACTGGATTTACTAAATTTGAAATACACAGTATAGAAGTTGTTTTTGGGGGTTTTTTTCTTCTACTCTAAATTTTTATTTGAATTTATTTCATTTATCTAGTGTTTTTCTTACTAAATAAAATTCTGTAATCCTTGTTCATTTGCAACATAAAGGGTTTTCATTAAAAGAGACTCACAGTAAGAGCTTTATTTATGCATTGTATTTGCTTATTGCCATCAGCTTTGTTAAGCATGTCTTAGCGCCTTACTACATGAACACCTGCGTTAGAAAGGTTTTAATGGAGAGGCAACTCAATTTCAATCAGCATCTTGTGACTTGTGGTTGTGCGATACCTTGTTATATCGACTTTGGTCGGACCACACACGTACCATACTAAAGAAGCAGACTAGTTGTACAGTGAAATGCTTAAGTCTTAATAAATGAGGTGTGACAATTTTCTTTTTTCTTCACAATAAATGTAACTGATGACCATTTTATTCTGTCTTTTTTTTGTGAATGTGAACATCTCAGTTTAATAAAGTGGAAGTTATTCACCCTGCCTTAAAATATTAGAAAATCAGAGCCATTTGCACAGTATCTATATTTATAGTTTGCATTTGAATGTGTCATCGTGAGAACTTTGACCATTTTGTTTGTTTATATTGGCTCTGTCGCATAACTTCTGCTTTGGTGATGGTCGAATCTTCTTTTGCTTAAATGGCGGATTATGAATTAACTGCATAACATGAGCTGCAAATATTCTGTTTCTCCTGTGCTTTGGAAACTCTTAATCCTCTTAAAAATCCTTTTTTCTCCAGTCTTACCTTAGAAAGCAACAGAGGTGCTTTTGGGGTAATTTTTGTCTCCGGTCTTGTTTTTGTCTTTTCCTTTGCCAGGATTTAGTCCTAACTTTGAAGGGAAATTTTGAAAAATGTCATAATTCTATGGCTTAAATAACTCTTTGTACTTTTGGAAGCTTTGTGAATACACGCCCTGGTGTCAGCACCTTAATCCTTAAGGACGTGTCTGGGGGGTCTTAGTGAATCACAGCGCTAATATTGCTGTGGTTGGACAGTTCCTGTGTATGTTTGTGTGTGCAACAACAGAAGGCAGTAAAACAGAAGGAAAAGGCGAGTTCACAAACATTTAAGAGACAGCTGCTTCAAATGTAGAAAAAAATGATTTTTTTCCTTTTTTGAAAATTCACATTTACTTTGATAAAGTGAATATTTCAGAATTTTGTTTTTTATGGTCAAAGGCCAAAGTTACAAAATTTAAGACACACAAGATACAAAATGAACACTTTCCTCCCATTCAGGACAATCAAAAGTAAAATTTGCTTCTATAAATGTCAAAAACATTCATCCCAACATGAAGTAAAATGTATAAAAAGTATATCCTATAAACATCTCCATTAGAAAAATCAAAAGCCTGTGGAATCGAGAGAAAACAATGAGATCGGTGCCTCATGTTGTACTGTACAAACTGAGCGTGAGTGGTTTGTGTTAGCGGCTCTGAGAAGGTTTGTGAACAGAGCAAATGTCTGTCTGACGCAGCACTGACAGCACAAACCCAACTGATCTGAAAAAATACAGTCGCAGAGGATTTAATAGCTCCCCTGTGTTGATTGTCTACACTGTGGGGATACGATGATCAAATTTCCAGTCAGTTTTGTAGCGCTGCAGTACTGGCACATGAATGAATGCATTCAAATGAATGCGTTTATTGCATTTCCCTGATGAACTGCTACGCATGCTTTGTTTCCTGTTTTAATACCTCACTAAATTCACGTGATTTGTGTTGTTCGTGTAAATTTATGATTTGATTATTGCTAGATTTAGCAGTGCAAGCTTGACTGAACAGCATTTTCCTGATGTCTAGGAAGTAGTAAATTTACCTTTGCTTCTGTCCATATCGACGGGTCCCTTTTTCACTGTTTCAGCTTGACAAGTCACAATGCAACCATCCATTAAACACCCAATAATGTATTTCTATTAAATACCAGCAGCAGCTGCTTTCACAGCTCCAGTGCGTACAGGATGAAGCTTCACGCTGCAGTGAACAGTACAAAGATAATATTCTGGTTCACTTTTAAAAGGTGATGAACAAAAAAAAAATAATGAAAGGAAGTAAAAAAAAAAGAAGGCCAGTGTAATGACTTTTTTTAATCAACAAATATCTTCCCAATTTCTTCAAATGCTATTTTGTGTGTGGAGTTGCATTGTGTGTTATTTTAAAACACTTACCTTTGCAACAGGTGAGCTTTGCAACACTTCTGAGGAGTACAATAAAAAAAAAAATCAATAAAAATCCAGCCACGTACACAAAAGATAATTAAGCTAGCTTTCATAAGGTTGAGTCTGAGCTGTAAATGTTTCATCTCGCACTCAACCAGGAGCACGCTTCACGCAAACCACGTGTGTCGTTTCACTTCATCTCCCAGGGAGCGCTACTTCACACACGTGCATGTTTATCATCTTTCCCTCTTGGTGACGATTTTCACCATTGCCCTCATGACTCTAAGTGACTGTTTCCATTTATGCTCCTCCTATCCAGGTACCATCATTACAGCAAAACACTTGAAGGCACAACCATCTCGTCCCTGCTGTGTGTTAAATACTGGGAGTTTGTTTACAGCTGACCTCCAGGAGCTGGAATCAGCAATGTCCGACCTTCAGCGGGACCAGTTCAACAGTTCGTGCCAGCTCAGTTGCTCGGGATGCACGGAGCACGCGGCCGGTCCTGATTCACCGTCACAGCCGGTGTGTCTCAGCTTCAATCTGAATCTGCTGCCGTTTCATTAGGTTTGCTTAGCAGTTGCAGGCCGGGCCTTGGCGGGCTCCGATGTAGCCTTAGCGTTATCAGTTCGAGTTTTAGCAGTCTCTGGACGGGCTTTGGATTCTTTCTTTGGTGCTGGAAGAGTTGGTGGTTCCCAGAGCAAGAACTCATGCAGGAGAGTGTTGACAGCTTCCGGACACTCCATCATAACCATGTGACTGCCGTCCTCCAAGACCTTGAGGAAAGCCATTAGAAGTATCTATGAAAAAGGAAAGAAACAATGAGCCAAAGTGCAGTTCTGATGAATGATTGTTGTCAAAGAGATGTCAAAGTGCTAATCCAAAGGGAATGCCAGACTAAATGGTGAGTGAGCCTTTTAAAGCTCCTTTTAGTGGGAGGCAGACAACTGCAGTATGTTTTGGGCGGTTTTGTCTCTTTTCTGACAGTGATTCTAAAAAACAGTCCCTAAAGTTCAGCGACTGCATTATTGTTTTAGTCGTTTGTTTACCCAAGAACATCTTAAACCCACTGATTGCTGTAAACTTTCACCGGGTGCAGTAGCAGGAAGCTGTAAACAGAACACTGACATACGGCAAATTTGTTCGCAAACAGCTGCTCCTTTACACATCCAGCAGATTCAGCAAAAACATGATTCATTTGAAGCATTCAGTTGTTTTTCTGGCCACCTGGAGGATGCAAGTCGATTTGCTATGCCTCTATATTTGTTCTGATTACCTGCTCCTGAGGGAGATATTTGGCTCTTAAGCTGCTAATTCCACCACTGTGTTACAGCATTTGCTGCCTGATGCAGCTGCTTTCAGCAGTGAGAAAAAAAAACCAGACCAAAATATTAGAAATTGCTCACCAGGGAGTTCAACTTGAAACGCAAAGAAAGGCGATGATTCCTACCACAGACCACAGGTGACTCATCTCATATTGCATAATTATGATTGTGAAATTTGATAGTTACTCTAAAAATGATTAAATAATATTTAAATAAGATTTTTTAAATCTATTTTGTTCTTTGCACACATGCATTTACCTCTGGAATTCTGGTTTTTAGTACATAATCTGTTAATTATAATAAATAATAATAATAATTTCTCCATTTGATGCTCTGGCCTTGAAGATCTCCCATTTACTTCTGCCATCCGCTGGTCCTCTTCAACAGGGACGAACTTGTCATGCATGCCATGAACCAGCAGGATGGGCACTGTGAGCTCAGCGTGGTAAACCTCGTCCCCCTCGGGCCAGTACTGCCCGCTCATCATGGCACGCAACACGAATGACGACACATTGAATGCATTGTTCTCTCTCAGCAGCTGCTTCTCCCTGGCACCCTGCCGAGCAAAGCCAGCCCTGTAGATGGCAGAGTAGACGATATTTAGCCCAAATAAAACTGCTTCCAAAATTAATTCAACAGGCAAATTAAATACCAGTACAATTACCACATACGCCCTTATTTTCAATACATTATGATTGACATGCATTTAATTTTATGTTTTAATGGATTTTTCTTCACTTTGTCTTACGTATTTCTTATGTAAATACTGTTAATAAACGATACAATTTACTATAAAGTAAAATTGAAAGAAACAAGAATACGCTGCATTGTACCCGTCTGTGTGTACATTTGAAGATCTCGTGTTTTTAGGAGGCTGAAAAAAGTTACGGCCAGGCCTTCTCCTTCGAAGGACCTCTCAGATATCAGATCTGTGTCACTGTTATCTTTATGTTCACCATCTTTGTCTGTCTTACTTGAGAAAGCACCAGGCGAGCAGCGGGGAGAGGCAGTGAAGCACACAGGTCGGCAGGTTGAAGACGGAGCAGAGGCTGGGCTCCAGAGCGGTGGGACCGCCACCATTGATCATCACCATCTTGTGAATCTGTTCTGGATACTCGTGAGCCAGGAATGTACAGAATGACACACTAAAGCAAGAAGAACAAAAGACTGGTTACAGAGCAGACTGAAGAAAACAGGGTGATCATGCTGTGGTAGTTTAATTAAAATGCACCGTTCAGGGTAAATTGAAGCTATGGCGTGCTTATTCTTGCATTACTGCAATAAAAGCCAACAGATGCAGCAGCAGAAACAGAGACATGTAATGCAATAAGTTACAGAACAGGCCTTATGTTTAATGCTGTTCAGCCTGTTTGAATAGTGATGAGATTAATTATTTTAAGAAAGATGGTATCCCGGTAAGGAGACCAGGTGGCCATGTTATGTGTGAGTGCACTGCATTTTTTTTTCTTGTACTGTTTCCCACACACTGTGAGTGTCCCACGTTTTCAGTGGCTCTAGTTTTCGAAAGTCAACACTGCGAGACACACTCTTCTTTAAATTCTGGCTTAAATCAAGCGTGAAGAAAACAGGGAAAGATAATTATCAGACTTAACGACAGCTGAAAGGCAACTAACAGCAAACGTAATGCCTAGACAGGTAGTCAAAGGAAGTTAGTGTAGAAAAACTAGAGCAGAAGACTGTAATAATAAACTTTAGCTTCCTTTTATGTTTATTATATTTACCCAGTAATACAGTCGAGAAAGTTGCTTGAAATGAAATGTTGTTCAAGTATGAACTGTCTAATCTGCACAATTTACATTTATCTTTTTAAATGATATGTAATAAAATATAAAACTTCCTGTCAGTGTGCGCCACATTCTTCCATACACTCACACCTATTACCTGACCTTTTTGTTTATTTGGCTCTGGTCACCTTAACGTCCAGAGCCAGGTGTTACTGAGGGAGTCTCCTGAATCCTTCTGGGTGACCTCTCTCAGTTTCACCATCTTCTGTATGATGTTTAACTCACCCATAAGAGTGTCCTATGAGAATATTCCTCTTCCGTGCGTATCTTTTGAAGATTATTCTCATATCCTCAGCCAGTGCATAGAAGGTGTATGCTGCAGGTATCTGTGGTGCTGAGCTGGCTCCGTGTCCTGCCAGGTCCGGGGCGATCACTTCGTAGCCCAGCCGGGAAAAGAAGTCCAGCTGGCTTCCCCAGATATCCAGCGAACCTCCCACGCCATGAATGAAGAACAGTGCAACATCTGGATGCGTCCCTTTACAGGCCGATATCTTTCTTTCACAGTCAATCACCACAGTGCGCTTTGGCTTCCGCCTGCGCTTCCTGGGTTGCTGTGATTGGTCAGTCTGTTCAGGGGCAGGTGCCTCTCCTGCTGCCGCTGCTGTCTCAGGTGCCCCGTTGTTTCCAGCCGTGACAGAGTCTGATCTCGGTTCGGGAATGATGACAGGCGGTGACGACTTACCACAGTCTGTCAACTCTACCTCCACAGTGCTGTTGGGTTCTGTCTCTCCATTCTGGCAGCTTTTCGGCTCCACGCTCGCCCTGTCACCCAAGTTCTCAATGAACAGCTGTCCATTACGGTAAACTGTGATCTTTCGTTTGCAGCTCACGCTCCCACCAATTCCAGTGGGTTCCTCCACCACCGGCCGCTCGGGGATGATATGTCGAACCCGCAGGATGCGGCCTGGTTTTACCTCCACAAACTCGTAGCCATCAGCGGGCTCTGAGGTTTCTACAGGAACCACAATATTGGTCGGCTTTGAGGTGAAGCAGCAGAACAGACCTTCCAGAAAGCTGGTCAGCATGGCTGCCAGTCTGGAGGGAATACAGTCACATAGAAACACACAAAGAAACACGAGTGAACAAGAAGAGACATGCACACACAATCACAGGCAACAATGTGAGCCAAAGCAACACGAATCATAAGAAAAATGGCCACAGCCAAGCGCTCTGGTTAACTGTGCGGAAATCAATTTATATGGCAGAGCATTAGAGATTATTCTAGAGGAGCGCTCTGTAAAATGAAGGTGAGGAGATGGAGGCACAGTATGCATCAGGTGCATGAAATGCATCTCCTGAATGACAAATATTAAGTAAATATATTGCTGCATGTCATTAAGAACTTCATCGAACGGCTATTTGGAGAGCTTAACTGTACCATTCAAGGAGGTAAACAAGTTCTAGTGCCTTTACAACCTGGCATCTAATTACAACTTAAACCCTTGTGACTTTCAGTCAGACGTAACTGAGCGCCGTCTTTACGCAGCGCAGCCTTTCGTTGTATTAATAGGCGTGAACGGACGATAATAGCTCCCTGAGTTAAAGCTGTCCACCATGTGATCGCTCTGCAGGAGCAACACGCAGCAGTGCTACCACAGGACCAATCAGTGGTTAAAGGTACTCTTTTGAAGCATGGTTCAATGATTCTTGAACAATATTCAGGAATAAAGATGTACTTCTTCACTACTGTAAGCAAATGAACACCTCTTCTTCTTGTGCCTAAGCATTTAACAATATGATTAAAACAACCATCTACAATAAACCGGCTGCTTTTGAAAATTCTGCAACAATGTTGTAACTAAATAGCCCCCTAAAGGATGAGTCTGTACAATGCGGGTCCTCCTGCAGTATCAGTTGTCAGTTGATTATCAGCCATGGCAACAGCACAGCAGCCAAGCAGGGTCTGCAAGTCTCTGTGGGTTGCATTATCCTACCTTCCTCCCTGCTAGAAAGGATTATACTCTCAGTCTAAGTCCACACAGCACAATCTGTCCATCTCCTTTCTTGGTGAAAACAGAAAACATGGCACACTCCTGCTGACAGTTTTATATATTTGGCGAACTGTTTCATTTTTCTTTAAGCTTGACATCGCTGCTGTTTTCATGTAGCAGATTATAGGCACAATGTAAAACAGCATCCCTGCTTGGCTGGCTATTTCTGCTTATACAGGCACACCGTCACTCCAAATAACAGTGCAGTGCTGCATTTACTGACAGGAAGAGGCTGAGCATGCCATTTTCACATGAGTGATGGTGACTCATTCATCTCACATCAAGGCAGCTTTCAAAAAGTGTGAGCTGTGTTATTTTGTGTAGCATAAACATTGGTGGGGGGTGTGTCTTGGACCATAATCCGAAAAAAAAAACAAGATTTTGTACACTTACAAAAAAGAAGCATTCATCCATCCATGCGATTAGAATCAGCTTTAAAAATATGCCATTGCTTTGTGGCAATAATCAAACACAGAAGTGGTGTTATGTCTTTTTAATTGTCATCTGTTCTTTTCATTTTCATATAGTCTGGACATGAAGCAAGTCAATATGCAGAGTAAAGATGGCTCCGTGAGGTCACTTAGACCAATAAGCACTACAACAGGAGGAAAATATCAGTGCTGGCCAGATTACTAAGAAAAAAACGTTTCAAGTGGTAATACAATCAGTCGAACCATTAATATTCTGTTCTGCACAAAGTGCATGTTGATGCTCATTAATCACTTCTCTTGCGTATCATAAATCATCTGATTGGACTGAACACAAAGAACGTGTTGATACATGTCTGTGATGTAGCAATTAGGCTTCACCACTACAAACCAGGCCACACTCAGACATCAGGGAGTAGGAAGAGTGGGAGAGACTGCATTTATGCTCTTTTTTAACAGGTTGATACAAGAGGCACTGAAACAGCCAGGCTGTTGCTGTCTGTGGATTTAACAATAATCAATTCATGATCACAGGTGAGGCTGCTGAAAGGTCACAATGTTACACGATATTATCAACATGCTCAGTGTGGCCATTTACATTACATCTGATGAAGCAGCCCCTACTAGTCAGTTTGCATGTTGTTAAAGTTTCGGATGCTTTTGTTGTCAGTGGCTGTGACAGGCTCTTATATAACGTTACATGCAGGTTAGGCACAGCCACAGTAGGGACTGGTGCCCAGAAAAAAGACTATAATAGGGATTATAAACAACTGCAAAGCTCTGCTATGTTATATATTTTCTAAGCAATGTAACTTAGAAATTATTTCATTTACAAAAAAAAAAAAAAAGTCAGGTTGCATGTAACTAAGCATAACCTGATAAGTTAATTCTAATGTGAGCAAAACTTTTCTCAAAAGAAAAAAACTCCACCTGTAATGGGCTGGGTGCTGCGTCACTAAAAATATAAAAGGTCTTTTTTACCTGGTGTTTGAAGCTGCTGGGCCCATCCATTCACTAAAGACAATAAGAGCTGTTTGAATAGACTGCTCACTGCATGCGTCTGATGCCGCAAGTGAAGCAAGTGCCAGAAGGGTTTTCTTTTAGTGTGGATGCCAAATAAAAATGAAATCTCTTTATTTACACAAATTAACCTGCTCGTCTTCACTACCTGAGCTCAGCTTTACGTAGAGGCCGTCGTATTGCCTCCTGCCAGAAATCCTTAAACTACCTTATAATCTAAATATTTACAGTCCTATAAAAGGGGGGAAAACACGCTCACGAAAGAAATCCAGAGACTTACCTTTACCTATATTCCCCTCAAATTCCGCCTAAATTTTCAGATTGTTTTCTCGTGGAGCATCGGGGAAGTAGGAGAACTATAATCTGTTGCGGTCAATCCAGTAATCTAATTTATCTGGATTTTGTTGCCCTGTCAGTAGCCTCCGCACGGCGGCCAGTATCGGCCGACTGAAAGCACATCTCTCTAAGGTTCAGAGATCCACATGTCTGCGTCCCCGCGAACACCAGGTCCATGCCGAAATATCAGGCTGAGCTTGGAGACGCACCGGAGCTCCGCGGATGCTTTAAATCCATGATGGGACTTAGGCTCGTTTCTGTTAGTGTGAGTGAATGTGCCCCCTGCTGCTACGTAAGGGGAGACTACAGTGAACATCTGATTGGTACGGTGAGAAAGCCGTTTGTCCTAAGGTCCTGCCAATGAATCGATTTATTTTACAAAGCAAAAAAATAAATAAAAGTAAAGAAATTGAAAAGCTTCAATGAAACTTATTTTCTAAAATAAACTAATGAAGTATTAATAAATATTTAAACAGTTTACATGAAGAATCTTGTTGGTTTTCACTCACCCATCCAAGTCATTGAATTCAGGTGTTCCACAGGTGTATAAAAATCCAGCTCCCAGGCATGCAGGCTGCTTTTACAACCATTTGTGAAAGACTGGGTCGCTCTCAGGAGCTCGGTGAACTCCCGTGTGGTATCGTGACAGGATGCCACGTGCCACACGTCCAA
>VOQJ01017068.1:0-13917 GCA_015052665.1 Apistogramma diplotaenia | reverse complement strand
CATACCATTCCCAAGCTTTTTTTTTTTTTTTTTAAATCACTTTCCTCCGCAACATCCTAGTGTGAAGCCACAGAGAGGCTTACAATTTCTGACAAGAAGAAATCATGAAACACAGCTCTGCTTTAAAGGCTTAAAAATATTAGAAACGCAGCTCATGCATTTCTTTATGTATTGCAGACAAGGAAGAATTTGTATGTTTGTGTGTGTACAGGTGTGTGTGTGTGTTCGTGCGTGGTTTATTTCGGTCACGATAGGAGGGCTTGTGTCTTTCTTACGAAGCCTGTCTTCTTTTTTGTCTCGCAGCAAAAAAAGAAAAAGAAAAAAAAAGCAAACCAGAACAACAGTCATCTCTCATCAGTTTCAGCTCTCTGCTTCAGGTACTCCTACACACGGCCTGTGACACACAGAAGGTAGGTCAAGCCTTCCTCACAGTAAACACGTCACCTCTTCAGGTGAGATGTAACCAAATACAAGGTGTGGGGTTTTTTTTTTCCTGTTTTGCTTTTTTTCTTTCTGGAGCCACTAGATTTTAGAACCGGCCGAATCCAAGTCTGATGAATGTCCGTTCTCTGAGCCTCCCCCTCCGGGTGAGGGGATCTCGTCTGGAACGCCATTCAAGTCAGACCGAGATGGCTGTCTTTCTGATGTCTGTGATGATGACCCCTCTCCTGACCTGGGCAGCGGCGCCCCGTTCACACAAGTTCCTCCCTCAGATTTCCCAAAGTTAAACAATTTCCCGGGGTTGAAGGCTTTATTGGGTGACTGAGAACGCTCCTGAGAGCTGCTACCTGATAATGACGATGATGACGCTGCTGCTGTTGCTGTGGCGTTAACGGCTGCGGCGGCAGCCACAGAACCTGCAGCACCTTCCCTCTTATTCTCAGGTGACTTGAGGAATTTGAAGCTCAAGAACCCGGGCAGTTTTGGCTCACTGCCAGTGGGGGATTGAGGGGAGCGGGCACCACCCGAGGAAAACTTGCTCTGTAGCGGGATGATCTGTTTCAGCTTCATCACATTATTATTGGCCAACAGGGAACTGGGCCTCTTGGGTTTGTCCGACCCAGTGCCGCCTCCTCCCCCTCCACCCCCAGAACGCGACTTGCTGCCGTGACTTTTGTCGTGGTGGTGATCCCCCGAAGAGTCGCCTTTGCTGTCGTCCCGCTCTCTTTCCCTGCGAGCCATATGCTCCGCCTGTCTTTGCCTCTCTTCCTCCTCCCTTTTCCTTCTCTGCAGCTGCTGGTAATGCTGCTGCGCCTGCCGCTCGTGCTTCTGCAGAGGAAGGGAAAACATTCTCACAATGCGTTCATGAGAATCAGCACTACCAGCTAACTACTACAATACTGCAGTGCTACCCATCTAAAGCCCTTACTACAGTAAGAATCTTGCATCAGTGTTGCAGGTGCAGCAACAAGCTAATCTTTTTTTCCTGCATTGTGCAGTAGAGCTGACAGCCCTTGTTGCAACACAGCTTTCAGTACAAAATCCAAACAACTTCCAAAAAGATGTTTCCAAAAAGAAACAACTGCAGTGCTGCAGCGCGACAGTTAATGAGGAAGGCTTTAAAGGGCTTCTTCAAACTCCCCAAAGTCATGAACGTGAATCTTGTCATTCATTTTCAGCCATCCCATGATGCTTCACAGTTTACCTTAAAGGCCTCCCTCCGCTGATAATCCAGCTTAGCCATCTCTTCTTTGACCCACGTAGGAATGTCAGGAATAGCCACATGGATGATGTATTTCAGTAGGATGGCAAAGTGCTGCAAACAGACAGGCGTAGAAAAAAAACACGGAAAAAATTAAAGAATAACAAATTAATGTACTGTAAAATCTCCAAAACAGGACAGAGTGCTTCAAAAACCCTCTTTAAGCGATTTGTTACTCGAGGTCATTCTTGCAACATTTTCCTGTGGAATGATCCTTCTGATAGGCCTGACTTCTTTATCAGGCCAAGACAGTGCTGCAGGCTGTTTACCTCTCACACACAGTGCAGCAAACTAGTTTCTAAATATGTTACAAGCACTAACAGTGACACACTGCAGAGAGCTTCAGTTCCTCTGTTCGTGCTTTTGCTGAGTTATGAACCCATTTGATATCACTTTGAATTATGTGGCTGTTTTTTTTGGTCAACAATTAAAGTTCAGACGCTATAAAATGCTTAGTTACAACCTAACACCATACGCTGTCTCCACACCTTAAAAACACTGTGTGTAATATTAATATCAACCACCAATCACATCTTTGTCTAAACTATTTTCTGGGCCTCTGTTTTATTACAGTGTGCTGTGTAGTTACCAAAGGGAGATCACTGTGTGAACCATTTGATAAAGTTTGAGTGTGTTCTTTTAAACATCCTTCCAAGTCTTTACAGGTTGAAAAATCACACACGTGGGCTGATATCCTGGCACTTTTTCTCATTCTCACACATTCTGCTGGGTTATAACAAACACACCGGTCACTGGTGAGAAAAAGAGTGACGAGCAGGAACAAGCTGTGGTACCTCGAGGATGACGATGGAGATGATGGCCATCTCAGGGCTGAGCCATGGAAAAAGACGCTGTAGCTGACCACACTGACCAATCAGGTAACAATTCACTATGATGGCAATCAGGCCCATGGTTTCCATCGCAGTCTGTGAATGTGACAAAAACAGGTTTAAATGAAGTTTAGGAGAACTGATGCATTTAATCGTACTGTTACTGTATGTACCACAGTACTACATAATGCTGTTTATACATTAATCAACTCCCTTTGACTTTTAAATCCAACAACCTCTACATCTGCGTATGCTGGTATTACTGAAACATTTCAATGGTCTCCTCCTTTCTGTGACTTTAGAACCAAGACAAAAAAATCCCTCTACAGCAACTTTCATGCTGTGCATTTCTGACCTGCCACTGGCCTATGCTCTCCACACGGAGTCCAAAAGGCCTCTGCAGGCCAGTGCAGAGTTTGAAGGCATCACTGCGGATCTCAATGATGTTGTTGATGAGAGCACACATGGCAGCCAGAGGAAAGGCCGACGAGAAGAGCACCACGTAGCCGAACTGGACAAACATCTCTTGGTAGTCCTGGAAGGTGTCCTAACAGGGACAAAGTGGACCCATAAACCACAATTCTACCAAAGAAAATACAGTTTGAATGTGATCAGCTAGAGGACGATACTACATTTGTGGATTAAATTCATTCGCAGTGGCGCTAAATAATAGTAATAAAAAAGATATTTACGGCTTTATTTGGCAGTCATATAGCCATTTACAACATTTTGTGAAGAGGAGTTCTGCAGTATTATGTAGTAGTGTTATTTTAGTCTATTTTAACTGGTAAATGATGTGTGCATGCTGGAAAGTAATAGGGGGAAAATAGTTTGCATGGGGTTTAATAATCTGCAGTAATAACAGACTAAATATGAGAATAACACCCAGCTTAAACAACACTGGAGGATATGATCAAGTGTCTCCTGTGCAGAGCGTACAGGTGAAGTATAGATTTCCTCTTACTGAATACGTCTGCATGCAGCTCTCCATCTCAGCCTGAGTGAGCGTGGTACTCTCTCTCTCCTCTGGAGGATCCATCCACGATTCCCTTTTGGTTTTCAGCTCGGCCCTCTCGACGCTCCGGCCTCTCCGTCTGTGACGCAGTGATGTGCTGCTCTCGGATCCAGAAGGCAGTGGAGCAGCAGCAGCAGCATTTGTACCAGCAGCAGCATTAATTCCCTCAGCCCCGCCCCCAGCTGAGTCCTTCACATCATGAATGCCATTGTCGTCGTCGTCGTCGCACATTTCAAACACTGAGGCCGGATCCATTCCTTTCTCCACCATAGTGGGGCTTCCTTCTTCCAGGAAACTGCTCTCCATGGGGGGCCCGCTGCAGGCTGGCTTTCTGTCCACCTTAACAACAGCACGAATCAGCATTCAGCGTGATTCCAAGTAGTTAACAAAGTTGCAAGGTATAATCATATCAACACACGTCATACTGTACCTTCTCTATGAAGCTCACTTTCCTCAGCTTCAAACCGCAGTCGATTAAACTTTCCTCCTCCGTCTCTCCTTCGCTGAACCTCCCGCTGTCGGCCTCATCCTTCTCACCTCCCTCCTCCTCGTCAGGCACTCCACATCCCCCATTCAGACACTTCTTCTCCCTGAGAGCAGGTGAAGAGACAGATGAACGTCAGACAGACTGCATGTTAACCACTCACAGTGATGTTCCGGTGGTCTATTTACTCAGTGCCTGATAGTTATGAATCATAACTGCATGCCGTACATGAACAATAGCAGAGGATGACAAAGTGTTTTTCTATTTGAACCCATGTGGCTCTGTTTGTAGTGACTAATACAGTGAGTGTTTGTGTGAACGACAACCAAATACATGAATGTCACGGTTCACCACACTGATCGTCGGCGACAGAAACAATCTCAGCTGACAGCACGTGATTATTGGATTATTTTAATTGAATGACTTAGAGCTCGACCTTCTTTCTGGCTGCCCCACTCCAGGCCTGGTACCCCTCAGTCCAGGTCCTGGCATGGTCTGGTCAGTGGGCGATGCCATGGCTTTTCCTGCGGCCAGCCGGGCATATTTGAGCAGCACTGAGAGCAGCAGGTCCCACACAGCCCTCAGGGTAAGCTCTCCCAGCTTGTGACGCTCATATAGGTAAGGCTGCAGCACCTCCTTCACATTTTGAAGGAACTGGCGTATGATGAGTAGAGTGGCCAGCATCTGACAAATACAAGGGAAAAACAGCTGCAGCACTTAAGCGATCACAACAGAGTAAGTGGAGCATCTAAAAGAAACACCCCCAGAGAGATAAATGTGGACAGAGCGCAGGAGGACCAGCAAGATAGGGAGAGGACATTATCACAAGGGTCTGAGGATATATCGAATAAAAAGACATGCAAGGAGACTCTATCCTCAGGTAAACCACATAAGAAGGAAACCGCCACCTGAATGGTTCCCTGGTCATTAATATTTCTATGATATGTTTTACCACTTTCCTGTAAAGCAGATTTAATCTTACGCGTGAGTCCAGTGTCTAATGAGCAAGGACACCCAAAGCCTTTCTTTGCTTGTTTCTGAGAAGATTAATCCAATGAAATACAAATTATGCATAACACTAAGTACGGACAGGTTTAACTTTAAGGGAATTAGTAATTTAACATAACTACACTCTTATCATTTTGGGCTTCATTACCAATTTGTAACAATACTGCAGTCATTATTTATAGAATAAAAAGATGTGGACGATATTTAAGCAGTCAGACCTTCATAAAGGTTTTAAACAGACCCTCAGGTTTGCCAAGCAGCCAAACTTATCATCCATCTGTTTGCTTCTCATTGAGCGCCGGCCTACCACAGCGCCTCTTCCTGTGCAAGAAGTGATTATTTCATTTTACAGAATAAAGATTTTTAATTACTCTGTTTAACCTGTGTGATCTTCTCCAGCTTTTATCTGCAATAATATTGCTTTTTTTCCCAATCTTGGCAACAACCCTCGGAAAAAGAAATCAAGTGGTATTAAACCATAATTGAGCTTTAACAGTCAAAGCCAAGCAGTTATTATGTCTTCATTCGTATAATACACACACCCAGAGGTGAGACATTTTCAGGGTCTCAAATCTTAACATCCATTATTGCCTGCAATCTAAAAGGTAATTTCTCTAGGTCAAACACTGCTGATACACAATACGTTATGCAGAAGCTGCAAGCTCCAGCACAGAATGCAAACACAGAAAGCATAATGCATTCCTGACAGGCCACGAATATAATCATATTTTCAGTCAACAGCCCAGGAGAACTAAATGAAGGAGGCGCTGTTCTCCGAGTGCTGATACAGCCAAGTACCGCTCCGTCCAAATCGAGCTGAAAACATCGGAAAACGGTCAGTAAATTAAAGTTTTTTTGTGCACTTTAGTCGACTTTTTAACTCAACAGCTGGTTTCGCTCTTATTAACTGGAAGTAAGAAAAGTCACATTCGCTGTATGTTTTCATATTGATTTTAGCCTTGCGTCATAGTTCTAGTAAGTAGATTGACTGACTCAGCAAAAAGTAAATGAACTCAAATATTTGGCGAAACTGGGCCGTGATGGTTTTTACTGTGAAGCCAGCTGACATTAAGAGATTAGAACAAAGTCCAAAAGGTGGAGCATTTGACAAGTGGTGAGAAATGCACTGAAAGAAAGATTTGCACAAAATATATGGAGAGAAAACCCCAAGAAAGAAATCCACAATCCCTGTCACAGGGAATAACAAGGACGGATCTTCACCCAGCAGAAGAAACATGAGAAGAGTTGTGTTTTAAAAATAGATAAGTCACTGAAAATGAAGCTTTAAAAAGAATCAGACATTATCGTCTAGAAGCTACAAGGTCCCAAGTCTCCAAAATACAGAGATGTAAGAAAAACAGCCTCTTAAACAGACGTCCAGGACGAAAGCATGAACATTTGGAGGTTTAAGCTTTCACCAAAGAATCATTCGGCAAACCGTCATATGTTCTTTTACGTGTCAGAAATGGATCTTTGACCTTCCACACATACGAGACTGACAGGGATCGTACTTTGTTGCTGAGTAAAGCCCTGAAGAACCAGGGGACAGACACCACAAGCATCTTGATCTTGAGGGAGATGTGAGGCAGCAGATTGACCCGGACCTGCCGCTGCAGACTCCTGATCAGTGACAACACCAGCAGCATCTTCCACAAATGGACAAATGCAGGGATGTGCAGATTAATGACTACATAAACGAGTGCACATAAGCATTTAAGGAGTGGAGACTGCACGCGTACACTAGAAGAATTGGAGAAACATACCTCTTTCAGGCGCTCCATGTCTTTGAGGTAGAATCCAATGTAAAAAAGGCTGAGATAAGAATTTACAAACTGAAACTGCAAGAGAAGGAAATGCCAGGTGTGATTAAATGGAAATCCACTGAAAAAAAACAACAACAGCATAATAAATCAGCTCAGCTGGTGAGACGTTACCAAGTAAAGGAAGCCACTTACAAGAACCATTTTGATGATGAGATTTTTCTCATAGGCACTCTGGAGTCTATAGTTTTCTGTGGAAACAACACAAAGCACCTCTTAGCACGCCTGACGAACCATTCAAAAAATGCAACACGGTGAAATTTTCAATAACTAATGATTAAATTAGTAACTGATGAATTCAACAGTACTTATTTAGCGCTTTTCTACTCTATTTGAGCACTTCAAGCACTTTTTTTTACTACAAGCCTCATTGCACCATCCACACACATTCATGCACACTCTGACGGATGCATCGGGGGAAACTCGGGATTCAGTATCCTGCCCAGACTAGAGGAGCTGGGATCAAATCACCGATCTTCCGATTAGCAACCCGCTCTACCGCTAGAGCCTCAGGAGGTAGAGCTCAAAAGAGACTATTAATAATAAGAAAAACAACTTTATGAAGATTATCTTCAGTAAGAGAGCCTCTGCTCTGAATCTGCTGTTAGTTTTAATCAGGCTAGAAGCTTAGCTCTCACCCATGTCATTGAGCCAGCAGGCGATTTTCCTGTACACCTCATCACATGCAGTCACAGTGATAGCTAGCATGATTTTGGGGATGAAGCGAGCAAGCCGAGGCATTTCCTTGATCCCCATCACAAACTCCTGCAGAGACACAAATATAGCTCCTCACTTATCAGCCCAAAGAAATAAACACTCACATTTGTACCCAGATCACAAAGAGTGGTATTTGTTCATGCATTATTAGTCACTTCCTGTTGTTTTTGCTTTCTTGGCACAGCCATCAAAGGCTGTGACGGCTTGTTTAGCAAGCTTCTTTGGGTCCATCTGTAAAATTAACTTGACAAAACGAAACTGAAAGAAGTGCACGGATGATTTTTTTATATTAATCCTGCTGCTACGTTCACCAAAGCAGGACACGATGAGAAAACAGACACTGACAGCCGGACTGACCTGCAGCTCAAAGCAGATGAGCATAACCAGGAAGACAAAACAGAGACAGAGGATGCAGATGGGCAGGCTGACCAGCCACCTGAACAGACGCCTCCGCCACGGAGGATAGTAGAACTCCTCACATCCTGTTACAGGACTGCAGCGCTTGATTCCCTGCAGACAGAGGCAGAGAATATGAAAGAACGTTAAAGAGGAGAAGCTAGAAAGCTGGGAGGAATAGTAGTGTATTACCTTTGTAAAGAAAGCACTTTGCTCTCCTAGCTCAGGCTTACTTGAGCTCTTAAAAGTAAAATGTGAAGTAGAGCCTTCAGCTGTCTCTTGGGGAACCAGCTCCCACTCAGGAGACAAACTCTCTACCTTTAAGATTACCCTTAAAACTCTCCATTTTGATAAAGCTAATATTAAGAGCTGGATCAGGTGACCCTGAACCACTCATTAGTTATATGCTGTTACAGATTCAGGCTTTCTAAGATGCAGTGAGCACATGATGCGATTTGTCTACTTTACCTGTAGTGTTTTGTTGGGGTTTTTTTTTTTGCATTTTCCCTCTTTCGTCCTAACCTTAAAAACCACTCAGTGCAGGTTGCTGTCCCTCTCTTTCTGTTATTAGGTCACAGCTTTAGTCTCTCTCACCCGGAACTGAGGCCGCGGCTCCTCCAGTGGCTCAGCAGGTGCGTCCAGCGTTCCCCACTTATACGCCAGCTCGGCCCCCCTCCGCTTCCACCGCTCCAGAAACAGAGTGGCCCACACCACGTTGAACAGGGCAAACACCACGCAGCAGATGTCCCGGCTCGTCTGAGACAAACGTGCAGAGTTTTACACGTATTATCTGGCGGCGTCGTTTTTCTATCGATGGTTTAAGGTGTTTTAAGCACGCGACTCGTCTCTCCTCACCTGATCGGACTCGGTGAGCATCCAAAGCACAAAGCCGATCACAGCAGGATATAACATAGAGGTGGTGTAGAAACCCAGCCAGGCAAAATACATGGCAATCTTAACTCCAAAGTAGTCACAGATGTCATCTGTTCATGAGGTTGATAAAACAGAGGTAAGGAGAAATCAGACGATAACATTTTGTCATAATCTCTGTCAAACACAGCCCTCGTGTCGTGGTTGTAAAAGTGAGCTTCGATCTACTGACCTAATGGCTGTTTCTCACAAACAGCCTGGACCCAAGACTTCATCAGCTGACTGAGGATCCTCTGCTCGTGAAGAGGGAAAACCTGCTGGATCACACCTCTGGCACTCAGCTCCGGGACTGCAGAGAATAAAGCAACAAAATACATTTAAACAAATCATTTATTTTATTTGCTTAGCGAGAGAAACACAAAAGAAGAGGAGCAGAAGAATAAAACCACAAACTGCAGGAAACATGCATCACAGCCCGAAACGACTGAGCCCGTCGAAGATGTGCCTTCTGTTTAATAAAGACAAATATTACAGTGCGTTCAGCGACACCGTTCTGATAAAGGATGCAGCTTACTGATTGGCTGGCCCTCCAGGAAGTTGATATTATGAAGCACCTCCCCTTGTTTGGCACGTAGATTGTCCAGCCAGTATTTAATGATGCTCTGCCTCTCCTGCAGTGGATGAGAGGAGGAGGAAGCAATGTCAGAAAAACTCACACGAGTATAGTTACCTGCAAAAACACACATGCGTGTGCGCGTCGCACCGACCTGCGAGGTGAAGAAACACAGCTCGCTCTCTATGTTCTCATAGATGTAGTCCTCCTCACAGGAGAAGCTTCGTGTTCCTCCGCCAAACTCGGGCTTCACTGCTTTCCTCAGTCCCATTTCCTCGGCACCTCGCAGCAAACTGCACGACAACATAAACATGTTTTGCTTTGCTTTTTTAAAACCAACCTCAGACCCTCGCGCTGCATGATAAATCTGCAGTGCATTAATGTCCTCTAATTCAATCTCCTTTTGTTTCTAATTGCCTACACATCCCACAAGTAGCACGTGATGACACCAGAGCTGTTGCACTCTGCTGGGTGTTATGCTGCATATTATATAGGCGGCGAGAGGAATAATGAGAGTAATTGCATAGTAACAGCAAGACAGAGTATTGTCCTTTTTTCCAGCTCTGAATTATAAACATTTATGCCTGTAATTTTTTTTCTTTTTTTGCATGTCTCAGAGATTTTAATTTTAATTTAGCTTCATTATCCTTCATTAGATGATCTTTTTTTTCCTATCTTGAATTAAGATAGGAAATTTGAACTGCTGGTTAAACACAGCAAGAAGATAAACAAAGCAACGATTTGGCTTGACAATAAAAATAATCACTAGTTAACTGCTTTATGGACACATTTATACATAATAATATATTATTTCTATTTGGCTAGTTTTCCACATTACTAAGAAAAATAATGGTTTGTCCTTCAGCTCCTCTAATGTCTAAACCTCATCTCATTTCCCATAATGCCCTCCTACACTGTCTTCTCTCAGCCTCCCTCCACCTTCACCCATCACTCTCCTCCTCCTCTCCTTCTATCCCATCATCCTCTTTTCCATGTCTTTCTGTCCTTCCCGGCGGCCTTGTGCTGAAATCTCAATAATAATGCAGCTCCACACCCTCTGTTCCCTACAGGCTAACAGCTCACCTCGCCCTCACATGTATAGTCTTCACACGCACGCAGAAGTACAGCCAATGTTGGCCTGTAACAGCCATCCATCATGCACTTGCAGGGGCAGGACGGAGCCGTACGGACAGCACCTCATGGATTACAGCAGACATCTGAGGTGTAAGCTTCTGTATCACGGCTGAATACTGCTTACTGTGCAGCACCGTCACAATAAAAGGTCCTTGTGTGAGGAAAAAAATAAGGCTGTATCTATTTAAACCAATTGTTTAGTAATCTAAGCCAAAAACTGGGAGGCTTTTTAGAGGTGTGCAGCTGCTGCTGCTGCCAGGAATCTTAATGAGATTCCCCCATTTCTCATTTCATCAAAAAATAACACTTTTTGCAGCCTCTCCAAATACAAGAAGTCTCACTGTGAAGCTGCATTCAAAGGCAAAGTGTGGACAAAGCTAACCTTGTAAAAGAACATAATACTGCTGATGGAGAGCGCTGCATGTAAGGCTTTATGCTAATATCTGTCAGAGGCAATGCAGAAACTCAGCAGAACAAAATGGCAAACTATAAATTGCTCCGTCAGAGCAGCGGAATGAGTAATTGATGGCATGCCAGGTGTAAAAATGTTGTGCTTTGCCGAGTATGCAATTTTCAGCTAAATGAATGGAGCCTTTCTGAGAATAAAACACAAAACCGCACCGAAGCCATGTGTCCAGCTGCCCTGCTGCTGATCTTATACCCAATACAGCTTCTCTTTCAAAATAAAAAAAAATAAAACAACTACAACAACACAATTCCAGCTCGTATGATGATGGCAAATGACACAACTGAGGATACCCAAAGAAAAGGAAAAGATCATTCTCGCTGCTTCAGCTTAAACCAGGAATTATCCACCGGGAATTCAAGAGTACTTTCTGGGTTATCCTTTCTATCACATAAAGTGTAGGTCAACCAACCCAGCAGCAGGAGTCTGTGTGCAGGAATGTGCATGAGAGTGAGAGCGCGACTGATCAGGTCACACAGCATTTTCCTTGAGCTTTTCATCCAAAACCCACTGGCACACTTTAAGAAAGTGCTCAGTCCATCCTTCCACACCACCTCTCTTTCCTCCCCACTTCCTGTTTGTTTCTCTCTCTCTTCTATCTACTTTTTTTATCTCTCTGTCACGCCCTTTGTTTCTCTTTTCTTTCCCGAATGGCAATCTGCCTATCCTTATTCCATTCACAGGTAATAGGTTTATTTTAGATAAGCCTATTGTTTACATGCGCAGTCAGCAAAGAGGATTCAACATTTGTTAAGAGGTGAAATGCAGTATGGGAACAGCTGCCAGTCTGATCCCCTGGACTGTAGTTTTCAGTATTTATACGTCAAAGTGACCCCAGACTCATCCTCTTGATTCCCTCAGTGCTTGTTTTTTATTTTTTTGCCCCCCCAAATCAACAGTCTGTGACAGTAGAAGTGTAATCACAGCAAATCCACTTCATTGAGGTTAGCATGACTCTAAACTCTCTGGAAAACCTGAAAGAGCAGAAGCAGAGGAGCAGTGCTGATTCACCAGGCATCGCTGCAACTGCTGCGCCTACTGTAGCTGCACCTAAATTTAAAACTATGATAAACGGAGGTGCTACTGCACACCGACACAGAACAGCGGGGTTATTTTTGTCTTTTACATCCCAGCTCCAGTAGTAACATTTAAAAATAACTACACCTCAAGCCACCTCAAGCAATATTGACATTATTCATTCAGAAGAAGCAGATCAGAACTTTTTATTATTAATAAATCTATAATATTTCAATCAATTTAAAAGGGACACTGGAGCATTTTGTACATATAGAAGTTTGGTTAATTGATTAAACAATAGTGTAACTAATCATACAGGAGGAGAATACACTCCGGCACAGATTTCTTACTTTTCATACGTCGCTGTGATGAAGAATGCGTAGACTCGCGTGTGCTTATGATGTCGGATCTGGATGATGAGCTCTGGGATTCCCAGCCGGATGTGGTTCAGTAGCCATAGTAGCGTGTGGTCGTCTGTAGTATCTGAAACAGGAAGTCAGAAAACAAGATTTCACATTCACACGCCAGCGGCGCCGTGTGTAGGATCTGCCGAGCACTCCCGCGATCTTTTGCTATTTATTGCCGAGCAGCCACTGGAGCTGTGAGGTCATACAACTGAACACATAAGCAAAGCTTCTTTTGTTTCCCCTTTAAAGATCCTCAAGTTCTTCTTCGTCTGGAGAGTGAGAAACTATATTTACCGCTGAAAATGAAACTGAGTAAGAACACAGCCAACATTTTTCCACTGCTGCCACAGTGAACGAGCTTCAAAGTAAAAGCTTGTATTTGGTGCAGTTATATTAAAGTAAGAGCATCATAAAAATCTGAAATCTTTGTGATATCATAGCTTATGTCGGTCCAGGACTGTCATTGCAAGTGCCAATCAGTCACGTTCAAGTTTGCATCCATGTCTGTCCAGACTCATGTCATGTGTGGTGAAGATTTTGAAGGAATTTAATCTGGCAGCATGTAACATCAGGGGCCACAATCCTTCCTTCTGTCATCACTTCATTTTTTTTTCTTTTAGATATTTGTGTGAATTTCTTCTGAATTCCTGCTTGAGGTCACAGTGACCTCTAAACACCCCCCAAAAAACCCACTTCACTTCTTGCTTCAGGCCAAGTGATTGTTCCTGCCAAAACTGAATACATTTTTTCATGGCATTCACGAGACATCACAACAGGGGTGGGAAGGACGACTGGAAACCACATTCTGCGTCCAGCATCCTCTGCACTAGAAAATAATATCTCAACAATTAAGTCTAACTCTGACTTTTGGTTTCACAGGACATGAGCTGTAGCCTCCAAGGTGAGATTTGGGCGTTTCACCCGTTTCCCTAACAAACTTGTCAACCTCTGAAAGGAGTCTCTTTTTAATACTGCTCCTCGCACCGCAGCCAGAGCTGCACTTTTATATTTGCTTGAATCCAAAAAAAGCTGTGACAGCATGACCGGTCAGTTGCAATGAGGGTCCCGGAGCAGCATGAATATAACGCTGTTAAAGCAGCTTTATATTAATGGTGAGACCAGGAGAACATACAGTAGGAGCACAGTGGCCACACAGTTACTCAATTAAGTTCTAGGAGATCCACAGAAATGATTCATCTATAATTAACAAGTTAACCGATTCATTTTGTGAGTCAGATTTTAAGTTAAAATGTCAAATACAGTATTTGCTTGTTCCAGCTTTTTAAATATGGGGATTTACCCATTGACCTTGTGTTTTATCCTGTGTGTGTGTGTGTGTGTGTGTGTGTGTGTGTGTGTGTGTGTGTGTGTGTGTGTGTGTGTGTGTGTGTGTGTGTGTGTGTGTGTGTGTGTGTGTGCGTAGAGGAGTGATACGGGG
>VOQJ01017065.1:18315-35884 GCA_015052665.1 Apistogramma diplotaenia | reverse complement strand
AAACTTCTTCAAGATAAAAAAAGGAGTCCAGTCACCTTTTTTTTTTCAAGCTAGATAACAAAACAATAGAAAGAAAGAATGACAACAACACAAAGTAACAAATACTGTATAATAACACAAAAATGGACTTTGGCAGCACTTCCACTTTAGTGTTTGAACTGCCGAAGTCATGAAACCTGTTTGTCACCACAGCACATCTTTAAGACATTAGTAATCGAAACCCCTGAAGTGAACTAACAACCCCCCTCCCAAAAACAAACAAAACAAACAAAACAAAACTACAGCACCTTTGTTTCACAGCTTTGTTTATTAGTTCATTGCTATTTGCTCCTCAGCTTCTGCCTGAGGGAGCAGTGTTTGCAGACTGTCACAGGTCTGTGAGGCAGATGCTGGAAGACGTCTCAAGATAGATGCAACCTCGGAATCCTGAACGCGAGCGGCCGCTTCGCAGATTCATCACAAGGCTTCGACTCCTCTCAGACTCTGCTGTCTGGAGCCGAGTCTCACCGAGCAGCGAGTCCCACAGCAGACCTCTGCTATATATCTGCCAACACACAGGAAATCTATCAGGATTGTGCATCTGTGTGCTCTATGAGAGGGAATATGAAGGTGCCAAACCTCAACAGAGATGTCTGTGTTGGGAAATCGCCTGTAGAAAATGGTTCTCAGGTTGAATTCGGGGTTTCCGTCCCCCTTGAACCCCTGCGTCCTGACACTGTCACTCTCACATCTCACTACAGCGTAAACATCAGGGGCTGTGGAACACAATACAGCATGTTGTATAAAAGAAAGCACCAAGGTAGGTACACGGGTGTATTTTTAAATTTTTTTTAATTTTGCAACTGTGTTGAGCCACCTGTCTGTTTGGGAGGCCTGAGTCCTGACGCCCTGCGGAGATAAACTGTGGTTACCACGGTGGGCTGAGGTAGAAAACAGCTGAGCACAGAGGAAGAGGGTAAGTCCTCCCTTAGTTCCCTAAATGGAAAAAAGACATAAGTGAGTTAAAGGCAGATGGCAGGGCACGTGGAAGAGAAGGAAAGCAGTAAAAAGGACTGTTGTTAAAGTGAAACAAAGGATACACTATGTAACAATTTGCTAAAACTAGTTTCTCCTTTTTTCTTTCTTTTATTTCAATTTTTTTCTTCTCTATGGAGGATCAAAACTGACAAAATAAAAGCTATATGAATATGTAGATGAAAACCTAAACAAATAAATATGACATCTGAATAAATATTAAAATTAGTGTATTTCCTCACTGGAGGCAGCAGTTTCTGTTGAGATCATGCGGTCAATCATGTAATAGATATAATGGATATAATGCTGTCTTTATAAAACTGCAATTTACACAAAGCAGAAAAAACATATAAACTCTCAAAACATAAATAGTTTAAAACCTAAAATGAAATAAATGAGTTGGTTTTTGTCAGCTTTGCTTCTTTTGGCAGTTTTGTTTCTCCTTATATGATTCAATATCTACAAATATAAGAAAGCTCAAAGACACTTTTCCTCCAGCTGGCCTGCAGATATAAGTCACCTTCCACACACCTGAGTCTGATACGAGTGTGAGAGAAGAGGCGAAGCAGGAAGCGTCCGGTGGCGCCCGGCAGGAAGGTGGTGGGCAGCACAACATAGCGTCCCGGAGCCAGAGTTCCCCTCAGTGTCACACTGCGGGAGTCCATGTAGACGGAGCTCGCTGCCTGCTCCACCACACACTGCACCCGGCTGCATCGGTTCACCTCTACCTGGGGATGATGAGGATGTGGGGAAATGATTTTTTTTTAAGTCAGAAAGTGTGAGGTTGCACAGTGACTTGCTTACCTTCAGCACCTCAAAGCCGATGGGCAGGTTTTCCCCTCTTCCATTTTTCCTCCACATCCTCCTGTCCTCCTGCTGCAGACAGATCAGCACCTCCTCCTCTTTGCCTCGCACCTCAAACATAAACTAAAGAGAACAAAAAGTCATTCTCAGATGTTTTTTGTGCTGATTCACAGTCTAGTTCCATCTTTAGATTTACCTGTGGATTGTGCAGGAAACTGTCCCTGTGATTGATACATCCACCACATCGACTCCTCTTATCCATCTCCGCCTCCCAGACTCCATTCACCTCATCATTTTCCACTGTCACTTTGTTCATAACAGGTTCAGTTTTTCCTTTTTTCCATCCTTCTTGCTGACTCTCCCCGAGTCGTTCCTCCTTTCGGTTTCCGCGCTCCCTGGTCCCTCGATGCTTCATGCTGTGCTTACCCAGCGTCAGTGTATGGTTACTCTGAAGCACAGTGGGTGGAGGTGCTCCAGGGGTGCTGGGAGCTGGGACCCACTCCCCGTAGCAGCTCACTTCTCTCCAGTGAGAACTCGGCCAGAGCAGAGTTCTCTCCGCCAGCCTGCACACCACCACGTCTGTGAAGTGGTGACAGAAGTCCTCGAAATCCATCCTGAAAGAAAAGAAACGGCATAACTGTAAATGTGAAGCATTCCTCAGCATTTTTTGTGCTTAAAATAATAAAATCAGAGCTACCAAAACTCCCCCACGTCACGAACAATGAGCCCCATCTTCTCCCTCTCTGTGCGGCTCAGCTGTTGCCACTGCTCTGACCTGCAGGGGGCAGGCAAGGACAAAAAGCAGAGCACTTGGAAAATGGATTACAAGTAGTGTTTCAGCTTCTAGAAACCTTTAAATTTGTCAGACTCCCATAATGTAAACTGCAGATGCAGCACCCCCAACCTGTAAAACAATTTCCAGACTATTGTAAAATGTCAGAAACTCTCCAGAATATCTGCAGTAGCATTGTAAAATGCTGAAAACCATATCCACACTGTTAAAGCCAGCAAAGATTCTTCTCCCAGAGCTCCAACAACATGCTCTCAGCAGTCAGACATGTGGCAGAAGCCAGAACAAAAGATTTAAAGTCCCCTCACCTCTGACTCCAGGCACCAGTCCAATCCGTGGTCCCCCACGGGTTCCTCATGCGGACCATAAAGAGCCTGGGCGTCGCCCCCGTCTTCACCATCTTCTCCCCTAACCGCACCTTCTTCACTGCAGTGATCCCGTAAGCGTGTCCTCGCACGAGCCCACACTCCAACACCGACTCCACCGTCTCGCCATCTGCTGGCTGAGAAATACAAGATGTTTCAAATCTGTTCTTCACCATTTTCTAAAATCTGAAAGACAGAAGCCCTACCCGTATGGAGCAGGTGATGAGGGATTTGCGTTCATGGATTTTAGCTAATGTCTGGAAGAGCACCCTCCTCTGGTCACTGTGCAATCTGAGGGCCTCACGATCCAGACTGAGAGGCTCTGAAACCCCACCAGTGAAGTCAATCAGGGCCTCTGCAGTGTTTCCTCCCTCCAAGGCCTCGTAGCAGCCGTTGAGTCTAAAAGGCCGGATATGGAATGACTGAATAATTCATTCAGGATCTTTGCACATGGATGTTTTAAGTAGTGGTTGTGGAAGTGAGCAAATGAGCTCAGCAGGCAGCACAAAATTAAGGGAGCAATTTCAATCAAATAAGAACCAGCATTTCCTGCAGGGCCTCACTTGGCGTAAGCCTTTTCCAGCAGGGCGCTCCAAAACTCTCGTGGTGTGGCCGAGCGGCAGAAGAGCAGCACTCCATCCCCACTGACAGGCAGGCGGTCATCTACAACAACATCCATCCAGCGACCGAGGCGCCAGAACCTGAAATGGAAGATTCCCGCATACAAGTCGGGATGCTTTGGATTCCACTCCTGATCCAAATGATCAGGGATGACCTGAGAGGAGGAGAGAGGGTAGATGAGGAAGGATGAAGAGAGGCAAGAAAGAAAAAGACAAAACCAGACTACAGAGCGGGGAAGGGAGAGATAGAGGTGATATGAAATAAAGAGAAAGAGGAAAGATGATTGTGAAGGAGGTGAGAAGACACACACACACAACCTTCTTCCACAGCGATGGCTCTGATGCTAGGCAGGAAATGGCTGCCACCATCCAGCAGTTACCCAAACTTCCTTGGTGCAAGTCCCGAGTGCTGATGCCATCGACAAACAGACGGGGATCCTTACATATCTCCTGCAGAGGAGACATCAGGGTTACATAGTGGAACATAGTGCCAGCACATAAAGCCACAAACAGTGATGTTTTATCTATAAACTGTATATAAAAGATGGACGTAACCATCATGACATCATCTACCAGACTATAGACTCCCATTTCAAAACCTTAATTTTAGCATCGTACCCATTGATATGTCTCTGAGGATTAACTTTGGAAGCCTCAAGCTTGTTTTTTCCACCTTATCAACAGCTGCAGCTTGTTGCTAATTTAGACATCATACATACATCACACAAAACTGACATGCTTTTGTAGTCTCATAATGTAGCCATTTCTCACACAAATGATCTCAAACTGCAATAAAATGTGTAAAAACTGACAAAGTCCAATTATTGTGAAAATTATTATCAGTTTGATAAATCCTGTATTGTTCAACATGAAGCTCATCTAAAATTTTCTTCATTTTTTTTTTGCCCAGGGCATGTAGTTACTCAGGTTTTTCTGGACGCCCTGCAACTCTTTAGTTCCTGGAAGAAAAACGAAACTGTAAAGTTGTCGACCCTAAAACTAAAAAGATGATCCGAGGAAATGCAAATCCTCTCTGACAGGCCAAACTCAGAGTCGTGTGGGTTCATCTCTAAAACGATGTCTTCGCATGCTTTGCTGCTAAAGTGGAGCAAACGCTGTCAGTAATGACTGCAGCAGTTAGTATCATCATAGTGTTTTATGAGGCCTGCGAGCTGATTCAGTCAGAGCGTCAGCACTGCTGAGGAGACGGATCCTCCGAGTGTGTGTTGACCTGCTGATCTCACTCTGGACCGGGTCAGGTAACTGTAGAAGTGCTGCTGCGCACACACAGATACGCAGAAGTACGCTCTGGGTGCCCATAACCTCTTTAGCTGTAACACTAGACGGGAAAGAAACCTTCTCTATAGTGTTATCATGTTCATAGCAAACACAGATGAGACCACAGAGATTATGGACTGGAAAGTTCTGAACACATTGGACGTGTGTTCTGCGTGTGTGTTTGTGTGTCAGCGGGGTGAGGTGACAGGTGTCAGCCTATCATCTGTGTTGCTACATCCTTAAAATACCTGAGTAGAGCATTAGGAACGCAGTAACCTCAGCTCTTCAGCCCTGGATCAGCAAATTAATCGACAGCAGGGTTTCACATTAAGAGCACTGAAGTCCTGGCACATATACTCGAACTACTGACCCTGAGGGGAAATACCCGGGGATTTCTGATCCTTTCATGTGTTTCACTGTTTGGATTAAACAGATTTCCCTCAGCAGAGCAGGGAACAGTGTCCCGAAGAGTAAAACACAGCAGATATTCCTACTACTGGAATAAAACTCTGTAAAGTTTTTGTCTCCTTTTTATCTGCAGTAAACACCAATCATGTCGACCTTGATACACCCTCACATTTCCCTGCTTTAATTTAAGTGCATTACACCACCCTTAGTTTGCTGTAGCTGCAATAATAAGCCTAAACTTAGACAGCTGTACCATCACAACAGTGCGCTAAAAACACCTGGGCTATTTACACCGGCTGGTGCTTCTTTCTACACTCAGCTGTACAAACGCACAATCCCACCGATATAGTGGTCCGTCATCGACTTGCTCCCTGAAGGCTCAGGTTTCTGTGCCTGACACGACGCCTGTCCTATAATAGAAAGTGCTTTAATTAACCCAATCTGTTGAAATGTAGCGTGTGGAGGCAGCAGCTCAGTTTAGATGTGTGAGGGACGAGATGTATTTAAAAAATAACTTTCTGCCGTTGTTCAAACAAATAAACCAACACCGGTCGCTGCTCCGGTCCTATTTATCGAAGAATTTTTCACTCCACATCAAACTCACCATCGGCCTCTTCCAGGTCAGACCCGGTGGAGGCTGTCTTTTGTAAAAGAGGGACTGCTCTGTGGCAGGGAATAGAGGGTCCTTGAAGAGCGCTCCTCGACGGAGGCAGGCCCGCCTAAGCTTGTGAAAACTCTGACCTTGGAAGTCGTACACTCGTTCTGGCATCCTGGTTAGGCCTCAGAGGCCTTAAAGTAAGGTGGAAAGCAGAGGAGAACGGAGGGAAAATGAGTTACTCATATGGAAAAGGAAAACCACTTGGATGTGTCAGAGGACATGCTGTGAGAAACTGGAGCTATGCTCCGCCGAAGCAGCACAGGGTTACGCTCACAGCATGGTCACTGGACTTCAGTTTCATATCAACACATGATTGTAAATTATCTGCTGACTACATGGCAGTTCAGCCAGAATACGGCTTTTTATTGTTACAAACACACATCCAAGATGTACTGTTGTCGAATGACTCGGGCAACTCAATGACCTTTTATCAGGAGATGGTCAGGCACCAAGGGACCTGGAGGCTTCAGCACGTGCAAAACCATCTAAACAAGTATGACAGGAAAGACAAGAGCAGCATCTTTCATAGGTCATGGTTCAGAAAAGGAGAAGTGGCTGAAATGCACTTCAAGATTATATTGTATCGACCAACTAAATATCACAAACAATATCACAACACACTGACCAGCTGCTGCTTGCACAGGACATTTTTTAGGCACAAAGATTCACATTCAGCTGAACATCTATCGAATCCAAGTGTCAAAATAAAACTTACTAAAAATGTCTGATATATTATGTATTAAGTTACTGATGGTAATCTTAAGCAAGTAATTACTAATTAAGTGCAGTGCAATTACTTTAAAATTACAAAGTAATGTCTAAGTACAGGAGTCACATTGTTTAGTATAAAGCACAGGAGCACCAGGATATCACAGTCCTGCACTTTTCCTTCATGTCACATCCAGATTAGTCTGAATTAGTTGTCAATATGGGGGGGGGTCTCGCAAGGACAGCGTGTGTTTTGGGGGCTCGGTGTAAGGACAGCACAAATGTAACAGCACTGCTTTAGTCATCAGTGTTATGAACTCAGGCAGGGGTCAGCAGTACGTGTGTGTGTGTGTGTGTGTGTGTGTGTGTGTGTGTGTGTGCGTGCGTGCGTGCGTGCGTGCGTGCGTGTGTGTGTGTGTGTGTGTGCGCGCACGTGCGCGCACTCGCAGTGTACCTACAGTCTATTGGCACACATTGCTCACCAAGCAAGCTAGCATTAAGTGATACGTCTCACTCCACTATTATGTCCAAATACCAAGAGTTCTGTTTCCTAAAAACCAGGATGGAGATGGCATGGCCCACCTTCTCAATCTAGTTTAAGCCAAGATTGCAGCAGAGATCAGAAAACTCTATTTTATTGTAATTCTGGTAGAGTGGCTTTCATAGTGTTAATTCATTATCAGTCTGTTCTAAGAGGGCATGAAAAGACCAAACTTTCAGCCAAATTTAGTGAATCTCCAATGGCAGAAGCACAAAACCAGATGTTTATCAAACTCAAACAGACGCTTAGAAACGCAGATGGAAACCCCAGAAGACAAAACCCTCAGGCATGTACTATAACAGAGGCAGAAAACGAGATGGTTGTCAGACCTAAAACAAGAAGCATGCAGTTGCAGGAAAATGCAGAAGCCCAAAAGACAAAATCACAGAGCTAATGCAGGGACTCAGGATTATGGGGCCAATCCAAATTTTAGACCCAGTCGGAGCAAAGTAACGGTGGGGTCATCGAGGGCAACCATATATAATCAAACTGCAGGGATCAATGAAGATCTTTTGTTTGATGCTTACGGACTGGTTGGTTGGTGTTGTCGCCCCCCACCCCTGCAATAGATTCATCTTTATATCAGTGCATTCAGTCACATTTCTAACAATTAATCTGAAGGTTGTTGTGCGTCACTCTGTCTTCAAATTGATGGTTTTCATCCTGGATGTTGCTGGATGAGCCTGTTTCTAGTCTTGTTTTTGCTATACTGAAACCACACTGAAGCTCTGTCTGCGTGTTTGTTTCTTTGGCTGTGAACTCCCCCTGTACTGCCGGGAGTTGAGCAACCCAACCTGGCACACAGGTACATCTTAGGCCCTTGAATGTTTTTTTAAATCTATTTCAGACATTCTGCCATTATTAAGTTGCTAAGCAACCACGTAGCAGCAGGCTAAAATGACCCATTTATAGCCATTGTGCACACCTCATAAAAGCATCCTGCTATTTTTATCTTATTTATTTCCACAAAAGTTGAATTACACATGCTATTTTAGGACACCATAACACTTCCTGGCAACCATCTAGCAACAGGAGAAAATGACCTATTTTTTGCATTAAAACATTTACCACCTCTATTTTTTAGATTTCTCAATGTGTAAACATTCTAGCAGTAAATAATACAGGGTCCAAAGCCAAGCTTTCAGTAGATTGTGCAGGAAGTGCACTGTAAATATTTGTACAAATCTTAGGTTTAAAAAGGTGAGGATCAGATTTGATAGCATATATAGATTTTTTTGATGTTAAAGTTAATTGATGACTGTATTTAACTTCAGGTAATGAACTTTATTCATAGAGATATTAGTAAACCTCAACACTAAACATTTAAGATGAATTTAAAAATACATTCAATTTTCTCTCACCTGAAAAAAAACTATAATCAATTATTACCTGTACCACCTTTTGGACTTTATAAGACTTTAACTGCTTTGTCATTTTTTTCTTGGCCTTAGTCACACGCTTTGCTTGGTTGATTGGTCCATAAGTTCGACTGATCACCTGCCACAGTCCTCACTCTTCAGTGCACTGACTTTTAGTTCCATTAAAAGAGAATTCCTGAAATTGTCATTTGATAATTTTGAGTTGTTTATGTGCATTGTTGTCATGGCACTATGCACATATAATTTACCTTCAAGTCAATCGTATCCACTGGCTTTCCTCAGATGGACCTTTATGCTGAGCCCCGGCTGTAAATTCAGGATTATTTCCCTCGTTAGTCATTGAGTCATCCTCATGTTTTTTTGAAGATCTCCATTCTTGCTCTAACACAAAAAAACAGTCCAGTTCTTCCTCTTCTCTATCCCAGAGTCAGCTCGTAAATGCTCTTTCTCGTCCTCTGAACCTGTCGGGAGTGTTCGCTACATCTCCGCCAGGTAATTAACTCAGTGTCATATTTGTGCCACTGGACCTGGATGGGAAAAAAATTGATGTGAAACACAACTCCTCACACCATGACTGTATATCATCTGAGTGTGTGAGAGCTGCTGCATCTGTGTGTGTGTGTGTGTGTGTGTGTGTGTGTGTGTGTGTGTGTGTGTGTGTGTGTGTGTGCGTGCGTAACTTTATCTCCCTCTACTCAGACAATAGACAGCTGCCACACCAGGTGACATTACACGATTGGAGCCTTGGAATTCCTCACACTGTTACTGTAGTGACTCAAGTTTCAGACATTTAAGATTAACACTCCTCTGACATCCTCTCGAGAACATCAACAAATGTGTAGCAAGTGTTGTGTGTTTGCATTTACACTTACTGCTGCTTCGGCTCTTCTCTTTGGTGACTGTGCATATTCTGTCCTCTTCTCTTCCCTCTTCTCCTCGCTTCTCATCTCTTCTCCTTTCTCCTCTCATTTTAACATGGTCTATGACTCCCTCACTTCTCTTTTTCTGTCTTATCTGTGCGGTTTCTTCTCCTCTTCCCTCCTCCTCTCTATCTTCTCCCTCACAGACCGCTCTAGTATCTGTTGATCTGTTGCTGTCGAGTGTGCTCCTCCTGACACCTGAGAAACCAAGAGGCTAGCGCTCCTGTTTTAACTGCTTCACTGCTGAACACTAAGCCAATAATGCCCCATTCATGTGTGGTCAGCCTGCAGCGACAGCAGCAGCTTTTTAGGAAACATCTTAAGGAGCAAAGGACAAAACTGAAAAGCTGTTGATATACAAAAAAATGTTGTGTATCTAGATCTCACAGTGTGTGGATGTATCCATTTGCGAACCTCTATCCTATTAGAAATAAGGACAGTAATGACATAGATGAATATCCATCTGACCTGGCAGCATGCTGGAACTTAAAATAATGTTTCTGTGAAGTGACAGTGTCAATGTTTATGTATAAACCTCCATCAAACTGTTTAATGTTTTTTATTAAAGGAATTTGATTCAGTTGCTTTCATCCCTTTCTCCTTCATACAATTCAAGACTCATATAAAACCACTCATTCACATATTTCACAATTTGGAAGCTTTGTCACTCATGTGGGCTGTATGATTATAATAATATTTATTCAAACCACAAATAAACTACAGTAAGTCTAATAGGTTTATGGAAAAATGCATCATGTATTTTTATATGAGTGTGTGGGTGTGCATTATACTGTAAGCATTTCAGCTACATATACACACTTTACACACCTTGCTAGTTCAGGGTTGGATCCTCTTTTGCCATCAGAATTGACAGTTTCCTGTTCTTAGGAGTGACACTCGGTGCTGCATCTCATCTGCATCAAGGTTGGAGGTGTTCATTCAGAGATGCTCTCTGGATACCTCATTTGTAACAAGCAGTTATTTGAGTGACTTTTGCCTTCTTATCATCTTGAAGCAATCTGGCCGTTGTCCTCTGACCTCTGGCACCAGCAAGGCATTTTCTCCTACAGATCTACTGCTCACCAGCCTGTCTGCTACCTACAACCACCTACAAAGTCACTAAAATCATCTTTCTTCCTCATTCTGATGCTCAGTTTGAACTTCAGCAGGTCATCTTGACCATCCCTGCATGTCTAAATACATTGAGTTGTTGTCCTGTGTCTGGCTGATTAGAACCACCAGTTGAACAAGTGTACCTAATAAAACTGCATATATCTAGTTATAATCCCTTGAAGCAACAGGAATCAGAATTGTATCTAAAAATATATATATACTAAAAAGGAAAGTCAGGCTCGGGAAAGCATAATGAGTGATGGAGCTTACTAAATAAACTCTGGACCCACAGAACTCTTTACCGTTTGTGGAGCGATAATCTGGCCTGACATCGAAATATCCGGCATTGACTAGTTGTGTCTGTTACGATGCAGTACGCACGCGCAGTCGAAGGTTCCAGTCAGATATGCTGATGTGGCTGCGGTACTTTTAAAGTTGTAGTCATCTTACTGTTCCCGTTGGGTTTAAAGCTCAGCGTCGCGATGAAACTTGCCGTTCTGGCTTTATTTGGGCTCTGCCGTTTGGTTACGGCGGAAGATAGCGAGAGGCTGCCGAATAAATGCGAAGGTGAGACCGGAAACTGGCCGGAGCCTGTTTTAACGGACCTGCACACAATTACAAAACTAGTTTTTAACCTTTATTTTGTCTTGTCCGGTCAGTGTGTAAGTTTCTGACAGCTGAGCTGCAGGAAGCTCTGGAGAAAACTGCTCGCTCCAGAGAAGTCCTGGAGGTTGGAGAAGTGCTGGACACCGGCAAGAGAAGGAAAAAGATCGTATACAACACCTCGTAGGTGTCTCTGAATGTGATTTGCTGCTGTATAAATAAAATAAAATTGAATTTAAAGCCCTGAATATAGTTTCTCAATCAACAGTTGCCTCAGGGCAATTTATATTGTAAGATTATTAATATATTATAATACATAGAAAACTCCAACAATCAGATAGCCCCTATGAGCACGCAGCTGATGAGAGTGTGAAGGAGAAACTCCCTTTTAACAGGAAGAAACCTCCACCAGGCTCAGGGAGGCGCAGTCATGTGCTCTGAGCGGTTGGGGCTGAGGAGAGAGAGACAGGACAAAAGACATGCTGTGGAAGAGAGCCAGAGGTTAATAATAACTAGTGATTAAATCCAGAGTGGGGTATCAACAGAGTAAAAGGCAAATCAAAAGCATCATGGGAACCCCCCAGCAGGCTAGGCCTATAGCAGCATAACTAGGGGAGGGTTCAGGGGCACCTGATCCAGCACTAACTATAAGCTTGATCAAAAAGGAAAGTTTTAATCCTGATCTTATAAATAGAGAGAGTGTCTGTCTGTGACATGGTCAAAATGGGGCCTGATTATTCAAGACCTTGAAGACTTTACAGGGAGATTTTAGGACAATCTGATAAAAGTGATAAATGCATTCATTTGTTTCTCTGCATCACTCTGAGACCGGATGTTTCCAACTTCAGAGATGTTGTGCAAATGCAAGAAAGCAGTACTGCATATTTGTGTAATATATGCACTGAAGGACGTATCCTGCTCAAAAATGTTTACGTGGCATGTGTGAACTGAGCTGTAGGCTACAGGTGTGTGTGTGTGTGGCTGTGCCTGTGCGTGTGGTGTGTGTGTGTGTGTGTGTGTGTGTGTGTATGTATGTGAGGCCGAGGTTTAAACCCACGTGTTTGGATTCAGGGAAACTCGGCTGACTGAGGCTGTGGACAGCATATGCGATCGCATCCTGCAGTATCATGTTCATGCAGAGAGGCCCGGCAGCCTGCGATATGCCAAGGTAATCTGTCAACTCTTTACGTGTGTGTAAATGTGTTATTCTCTGGGTTAAAGGAAACGTTTCTCATGCAGGCCTCGTGTGGGTCAGTTTGTGTCAGACTGACGTGCAGCTGGTTTTGTGACTGCAGGGTTCCAGTCAGACCATGACCACTCTGAAGAATCTGGTGGGCAAAGGCGTGAAAGTGGACTTGGGGCTGCCGTATGAGCTGTGGGATGAACCCTCTGTGGAGGTGACAGACTTGAAAAAACAGGTACGTCTGTGTGTGTGTGTGTGTGCGCGTGTGTGTGTGTGTGTGTGTGTTTATGTAAATGCAGATGCTTTCAAGTGCAAAAGTTAGTTTACTACACTCTATACATGATTTATTTCAAGGCATTTCATAATGCTGCTATGGAAACCAAAGATGCACATTATATATGACCTTCCATATGGTTGCTGAAAGGACTGTTTTGCTTCTCTGAAGTGGGGTTGTGTGATACAGCTGGAGTCGGTGTTGCGTGTAGTGATGGAATCTATTAAACCTCCCCGGACTCAGCTGCTCCTTTGTTATGTGTAGTAAAACTGAAGTGTTGTGACAGAACAGCCTGACGACACTTGTTAAATGTTAAATTACGTGGACCATCATCTCTTACAGGCAGTAAACTGATAACAGAAAGTTAGCTCACACAGCTCCAATTTAACTGTACCTTTTAGCCATCTAAGTGGGTGTGTGTGTGTGTGTGTGTGTGTCTTCTCAGTGTGAGAAGATGCTGGAGCAGTATGAGGAGGTGGTGGAGGATTGGTACTTCCATCACCAGGACCAGAGGCTGGAGAGTTTCCTCTGTGAGAGCCACGTCCTCGAGACATCAGAGCAGGGTAGGAGACACATGAAACCGAGACGAGCTGCCGGTCGTCTGATGATATTTAGAATGTTTTAAAGTCACGCTGGCTCATGTGTGGCTCACAGAGATGAGACGCTGAGACAAACTGCATCATTAAGAGCAGTGTGAGCACAGCCAAAGCATGCTTTCATTTACTCTGCACCTGAAAGCTGATTTTCATACCACCCCCACCCAAACTCCTCTTTCATGCTGCACCTTAATCAGTTACCACTGATGTCTGCGCGGTGTGGGGGAGCGTTGCTGCTGCTCTTTCTGCCTTATGGTTTTAGCATTGTGTTTGTGTCCATTTGCATCGGTATTTGCCTGCACAGAGTAAGGGATTATGGGTATGCAGCTTCCTCAGACGCACTACAGTAGTGTGCAGTCCTTCCAACTAATTTAAAACTAATGCTGAAACCACACAGCACTTCATAGCTCCTCTTAATGCTTCATTTTTTTTCTCCCTCAGAATGTCTGAAGGAGGTGTGGAAAGGAGATGTGGGGGATAAAGGAGGTGCTGAGGAGGTGAACACCTCAGAAGAGGAGGGAGTGAGTGAGGAGGAGGATGTGAAGGCGCATGATGCTGGGGAGCTTTGAAGAAAACATTTTTAGGGGGAAATGCAGAAGACAGCACTGCACCTCAGTGGCAGATGTTGGCGTCGAACTGCAAAGCAGCAGACAGAAGCTGAAGTTGTGTGAGAGGGTCTCAGATATTCACTAGATGTTACATTGAGATGCTTCAGCTTTAGTTTGAATGTGTGCAACACGACACTTTATACAGTTTAATACTAAACGTCTCCCAGTACTTTTGATTGTGTGGCCTTTATGAACTGTTGCTGCAATCCATGCAGAGTCTAAAGTCTTTATCTTTAATATTTGAGACCTCTCCAGTGTTGGATGTGACCTCTCCTTGTGCCACAGTTATGGTACATATCAGTATTTTTACCCCTAACTGCAGACTTGAAGTGCTGTATGTGCAGGGGGCTTTTTTATGTTTAATAAAACACTTTTTTTTTTACAGTCCTCTTCCCTTTTTTAAAAGGTTTTTCTACATAAAATTACTCATGTAACATAAGTGTTAGTGTGATGCTGGTGGCCACTGAATAAAATTAAGGCCACTGATTAGATTAGTAACTGTTCAGTGTTATAAATGCACGCTGTGGGCAGACAAACAGGCCAAACTCCCCCTTTGGAGCTCCAGTTGGAGTTAGAACTGCAGATAAATACGACGAGGTCAAGATGTTTGTGGTAAAATGTCACGAGGACGGCATTGAGGTTGTAATTAAAGCACATTTCTTCCACACTGACCGTCCTGCAGAGGGTGAACACGACTGAGGCTTGGACCTGTGAGGGCAGTGCACATCATCAGAGCTCTAGGTGTGTAAACTAGGTGATGGGAGGTGAGACTCTAAGATAAAAAGCACGAGTTAATACAAAGCAGTGTGACTGGCCAACTTGAGTTTTTAGGTGCTCAACAAAACCTTATGAAGACTTGAGCATAGCTGCTTAATGCTGCCACCTAGTGGTGTATTTTGATATTGCTTTGCGCGTCCTTTTGATTCTGCTCACAGTGCTGCTCTTTTTGGCAGCCTGCTGCTCCTTCATCACCTGATGACACGATTCATTTCTGTCAGTGTGAATATAAAAGGTGCATTTACACACATCTAATGAGCTTTAGCGTTTTTAATGTGTTACATACAGGAACATGTAGAAAAGAGGCCATGAACCCCAACTCTAAAAAAATTGGGGTTTTTGTGTAAAATGTAAATGAAAACATAATGCAATGGTGTGCAACTCTCATAAACCCAGATTTTAGTCGTAATAGAACAGAAGGTTTAAAAGTAAGTGGTACTAAAAAGAAACAGCTGGAGGGACATCACTGTGCAACTAATTAGGTTAATTGGCAACAGAGCGGTAACAGAGCGGTATAAAAAAAAGAAAATAACTGCACTCATATAAATACACTCGTCACCCACTTTGATTGTTACACCTGTTCAGCTGCTTGTTAACGCGAACATCTAATCAGCCAATCGCGTGCCAGCAACCCAGCACGTCTTTATGTAGACGACCTGCCTGAAGTTCAAACTGAGCATCAGAATAAGGTCGAAAGGACATTTAAGTCATTTTGAACATGACATGGTTGCTGGTGCCAGACAAGCTGGGCTGAGTGTTTCAGAAACTGCTGATCTGGTGGGATTTCCCCCCACGCAACCATCTCCAGGATGTACAGAGGAGGCTCTGGAAAAGGAAATATCGAGGGAGCAGCTCCTATCAGCTGAGAACAGGAAACCTGGACAACAAAAGATTGTTGCAGCTTTGCCTGGTCGAATGAATCTTGATTTCGATCCATCGATTTATCGATTGTTAAAAAATGTAAAAGCTGTTTAACTCTCATCAGATGAGTGGAGCAGTGAGTGAACGTCATGTTTACTTCCTGGGTGAAACGGTCAACACCGAGGCCTCAGTGGATCATCATCCTCTTCCTCTCCGGCTGTGTGGCCACTCTGACCCCTGATGTGAATTCTTGCCCCAGATATCCCCTCATAGACCACCAGGGGTGAGTCTTTAATGTCCACAGTAGTTCCTCTACTTAATTCTCCAAATGAAAGCGACTTCCTTTGAACACATTGCTGCAATAAATCTTTCCAGTTCCTGCATCCCATTATTCCAAAATGCTAATAAAAGCTGAGGGCAGAAGGTAAATCTGATAAAGGATTTGTCTGTCCTTTGCAGATGTTTCACAGACTCCCAGCTGAGCAGCTCCAGATCTCGTTTCCTGCCCCGAGTTCAGGACAAACTCCTCCACATTCAGCTTGAACTTTTGCTTTTCCACCAAGGACCAGAGGAGCACTGTTAGCACCAAATCCTCAGCTTCGAAATGGCTATAAGAAGGAAAATTTTAAATTTTATTTATTCATTATTGGTTTCCTGTCAGATTGAGGTCAGTGGATGACGATGATCACGTCTGTGAGAGCTGTGCCAGCACTCGAGACGCAACTCAGACCAGTAGTGCCAAATTCAGCCACTAGAGGGCGGTGAGGAGCAGCAGCGCGCACAGACAAACTGGTGCGTCTCCTGTGATTTGTGCAGAATTTATAAAACAGACAGCTTGTAAGTCAGAGGATCAACAGAAGATTCGCTCACATGGTTTGTTCTTGCAGAGCAGCGCGGGAAAACCACTTTGGGGGTATTTTTGTCCAGAGGCGGCCTACATCAATCAGAATCTCACATATCTATACTCAAGTAGATTAGTTTAGTAATAAATGTATCATTATTAAACTCGTCTGTTTTTGTAAACACTAGCCCAGATGGAGGCTGGACCTTTATGGTTTATTTGCAGACTAAACCTGCAGGTGCATTTCAAATATTAAAAATGTTTCACTTTTTCTTTAATCCACTAAAGCCCGGTAACCCCTCTGGATATCTCCGCTGTAATTCTGTGATATAATGATAAAGGAGCAGATAAAGTAACGTGGACAAAAACAGGTTCCCAGTTAAAAAGAAGCGGCTGCAGAGCAGTGGGTCCAAAGGTGTCGGCTGTTGAAAGACCCTTTATAAGATGTGCCTTAGGCTGGCCTTTCACAATGAGGCTGGTGAGATCATTCGACTGAAGGCCTCAAATGTGTTTGTCAGCCTTTCATAACAAGATTAAAAATATCCACACTTGTCAGCATCACCCATTAAATTGTATTACAGGCGACTTCCTTTAGTGATGGAAAGCCCTGTAGACAAAATTATACTCGATGTTTTGATCCTATTACACGAGCTGTTTTTCAGTGTTTGATGTCGTGTTGAAGCTTCTAATTTTTGCGTGTGTGTGGACAAAGCCTTTCATTTGTTTCCTTGTATTTGTGTTGCAGTTCCTCTGATTGTTTTTCACCCTGTAAGGACTAAAATCCCTTATTTGCTTTGCCGAGGCGCGTAACGCGCAAACATTTGATATATGAGCTAAAGTGGCGTGTAGATTGCTCTTGATTATGGAAAACCACATCTTCATCAACCGCAATGACAGAAGTATTTTAACAAGCAGTTTAAATAAGACAGAAAGCCCCCAAGATGGGGCTGGAAGTGAGAGGAGCGGAGGTTTGACGTGGACTCCAGGATCCCGGTCAGCGATCCAAAGCTGACCTTGTAGCTGCTGTCACTGCAAACTGTTTCATTCTGCTTCTCTGACGGCAAGCTGCTGAGCGAACATGCACACTCTACACCCGTGACGCTCGGCAGGTTAACTATGGTAATTGATGAGGTTTGTTTCTTTTATTTTCATTCCCTGAACAACAGTCCCCCCCCCCCCCCCCCCCCCTTCCCCCCCCCTAGGGACCCCCTGGAAAAACAAACACACC
>VOQJ01017065.1:0-15665 GCA_015052665.1 Apistogramma diplotaenia | reverse complement strand
GAAATGTTGGGCTGATTTTTCACAATTGTGGTTTCTAGTAAAAAAAAAAAACAAAAGCTGGAATAATAGGAAGAATCAACCTGTTTGTCTTTATTTCGAGCTGTCTGATTAACTGTAAATTAAAGAAAGCACAGGCATTTTATGAGAGAAATGCACGCATATCATAAGGGTGATGAATGGGACCTGGCAGACTGCATTTGGTCACCGTTGAGCTAATTCATGCTATTTAAGGCTCTGCTTTGATTGGGAGTGTCATGTACAAACTCATCTCTTGGTTTTGGATACTAAATCTCGGTATGCAGAGCCATCAGTGACTGTGTGACAAAATAATGGAGTAAAAATATGCGTGTAACACATAACTCACAATTAAAACAGCAGCGCAAACCATTTTTTGTAAAGCAGCCCGTAAATACAGCTGCAACCGATGGAAGTGTCAGAAAATAACTAAACTCCTCACCCAGCAGCGCAACAAAGAAGCGCGTCTTCTCTCTGCAGGCCCTATAAATAAAATCTGCCTCCAAAAAAAGATCCTTCTCCTGAAACAGTGGAGGTGTTTTTGTGAGCCGGTGAAGGCAGGCGATTAGAAATCAAAGCTGTGTTTGGCTAAAAATATTCCTGCAGTGAGAAACAAAAACATAAACGGACTAAAGCCTGTTCATGCATCTGTGTGATCACAGTTCGTGTGCTGATATCAAATACACGGTGCTTCAAAGCTTATCATTTATTAAAGATATTTCCTGAAACCCTGCACTTCTACTGAAAACCTTTTACATAACCTGATTATATAATCGATGAATTACTGGGAAAATATCGGTTCCTGGGATTCTTTAGACTTTCCAAAGCGTAATCCAAACATTTGAACCTGATACCAACAGAACACTCAGCTGTAAAGAATTTAAAGAATAAAGCTCTGGATCGGAGTTTTACGCATTCTGCACCGGGTGCCAGTTTGGCAAAGCGCGATGTGACTCCCCGCCTCGGTGAGAGCTCTCGGCTCAGTTTGGTTGCTATTAGCAGAGACACCTCCCAGTTTATCCCGTTAATTTGCACCCCCTCTCCCCCACCCCACGTGCACCCTCCTCTTTCAGTACCCGGTGTGTTGCCCCCTCTCGGCAGGTTTGTCTACTGCTGCGCTCTCCTGTGCTGGATGTCGGGACACTTGCTGCGCTCCTCTTAATGATCAGGAGGGACCGCGGGAGCAAGAAGGAGAATAACTGCGACGACGCACATGGTGAGCGCCCGTGGCTGATTTTTGGGATCATTTCTCGGTTAGGGGTCTGCGGTAGTTGGGGGGCTGTGAAGTTTTATCTGTGGCCCAGTTACATTTATGGGCAGAAGCAGCGACTAAACGGCAAGTGCGAATTTTTTTCATTTTTTTTTCTGCGGGACTAAAAATGAAGAATTGTATTTGAAAAATACCCCGAAACGCTGTTTTAAATTACAGGAGGACAATTATAATTATGTCCCCTTTTAAATAATCATTTCGATTTCTAATGATTGGAAAAAAACGGATGGTGTATTCTGATATTTTTATATGGTGGAGCTATATTTGAAACAAATCTAAAAAATCCCACTGATGGACACGTTTCAGTCTTTTAAATGCAATTATTGGTATAAATATGGTAAATATTGGTAATTGAACGCAGTTCTCGCAAACAAGCGGTTGGACTAAACTAGAAAATAAAAATCACGTGTAATACAGGGCTCGTTAAGAATGAAATGACCCCCTCTAGTAAAAACAGTTTTGCCTCAAGCACAGATATTAATCTGAATATTTACTTTGTGCATTTATTTATTACACATAAATAAAGTTGATAAAACTGGACTGAACTTATTTTTTACTGCAGCACAGCGCAGAAGGACAATATTATACAAAGATATGCTCATTATACATACAGTATATTTCTTTTAAAATATAATCGTGTGCTTTTGTCATCAGGTCTAGTCTAAAATATCCAAACACAATAGCGCATAACACGATTTCCAATTAGCGGGGCCGGGAATGCGGCGATGTTATTTATTTAAATGTTAAACACAAGCAAGAATAATTATCTACATTAAAAAATCTCAGAATGAAGTTTTCTGATCACGTTGCGATAGCCCCGCTGAGTAAATAAAGCTTATAATTGGCTTCAGCAAAATTTCTGCTCAACAAGTGCAATTAGCTCTGCTCAATTGAGCCAATTAGTCTCCGGGCTTCGCTCTCAGCTCCCGCCAAAGTCATCAGACTAAATATAATAAACATTTACGTTTAATGAACCGTAGCAAGCGGATCATTACAGTCTGAGGACTAAAGGCAGGTCCGAGGTTCAGCGTGTGTCTGCGGGCTGTTTGCCTTTTAAGGTCCCTTTGCAGTTTGTTGGTTTTCCTAAAAGTCTCCTCTGAGCAGCGTTTGTCTCCCAGAGAAATATCACCGTGCTTGTGGTGATAGAGGGGGGACTGCTTCTCAGCCCTTCTTTTCTTTAGGACTATATGGATTGAATTTTACTGACTCCCTCTGATGTTATAATTAAAACAAGCTGATAGGTTTTTATGAAACTTTTAACATGAATGATTAATTAGATGGCACATTAGGTTATTTTTTTTAAATTATTTGTTCCAGTGCTCATAAAAAGCGCAAAGCTTGCGGGGTTTTCGCTTTACTTTGCTCCTGCTTCTCATTATTGACCCGCTGTGTGATACTATGTGGATTTAATTGGCACACAATTGCAAGCACAGGATTCAGGATTTTTTTTTTCCATAATGCCCAAAGTTGTCTTTGGCCTGGCTGCCGCATGGATTCCCAGTGATTTCATTTCCATCTGTTTTTCAATAAGATCATGTGAAGCTGGAGCTGCACTGAAAACCTCCTGCCACTTGTATGAGACTGTAAAGGGGAAAATTGACAGGAAACTCCCTTTATAATATCAAGCGGGTAACATGTGTTTTTTTATTCAGAAACGAAGCAAGTAAATCTTGCAGGTCGGTGCAGAGAGACACCTTTCAGACCCCGTGGGGGTGCAGCTGGCCCACGAGGATGCAGCATATATGCACTAGACTGGAAGTTTGTTGGAGGTGCAAACATGAAGGACAGAGGCCTTTAGCTAAAGATACAAGCAGCGATAATCCATTTTGTGCTGTCTGTTGCTTCCACCTCCGGGGCCACCCCACTAAAATTAGATTATTACACCTAAAACAGAACCTCTGGAATCTGCTCCGCGTGGAATAACACACACATGGGCTTCAACTGTGCAGGCAGGAATGCAGTTTGGGAATACAGAGTGCATGCATAGCCTTTCTCTTCTCACCCAGAGCCCAGGGTTGTATTTCTGACGGCTGAGGACAATTGCAAATTAACAAAGGTGTCAGTTTGGTAACATGCGCCAACAGGTGCCTGCTCGGTTCAGCTTCAAACACGCTGGCTATAAGACAAGAGCTCATATAATTGATCATATGTATTTAAAGGTTTCGTGTCTTGGAACAGAGCTGCGATGTAAAACCCTGGGATATCTTCCCAGAGGCTCTCAGCTTGACACAAATCCACCTTATTAAACTGCACAGCCGCGTGTTTATTTGCGCAATCCAGTATTTAGTCTATCGAAACTCATCACAAAGGTTGCAGAACAATTTAACACATTTCTCTCGGCGTGGTTGGCTGCCGCGCATGACGAGGAATGTTAAAATGTGTGAGACAGGCCAAATCCAGCTCATCTGCTCAGCAGAACAGCTCCAGACGCAGACAAGCCCAAAGCTGCGAAGGGTCAAAGGGTGTTAGCAGGTAGCGAAAGAGAAACCACACACTCGTTTCCTGCTAAATCACAAAAGACACACAAGTGTGCTGCAGAAGTGTTCAAATAAATAGCCAATTTATGGCTGATAAAGTCTCATAAGGAGATTTTTATTCTTCAGTTAGATTACTAAACCTTACATCAGTAATACAACAATTTTATTAAATTATTAAATAACCCTACAAAGATTTTTATTACCATGTTATTACGCTGTAAGATCAGCTTTTCCACGGGAAGCCCCTCAATACTCAATATACAGCACTCTTCAGTATAACACTGCCTATAGGAGAAAGCCACAGCATTTTCAACAGCACCGCTTACACAGCTTCTTCAGTTGCTTTGTTGCCTTGATATTCTTATCCATTTATTCACACTTGAAAACTTCTGAGCACGTGCACAGATTCCTGCAGCTTCAGCCTCTACCAAATCATTAAACAACTTTTGTTTTTGCTCTCACCGTCTCGGCTGCTTTCAAGTTCAGACACATTGCAGCGTTATGAAGAACGGGAGATTTACGCTGGGAAATAAACGAGGACTGCAGAGCACGAACAGCAGCGCCGGCTCTCCTCGCTCTCTCCTGTTCGACTATGCTGTAAACATGCCCCCAGGTTGTCAGCAAGTATTTTTCCAGCCCCTTGCCAGCCAAGCATAGCTGCTTCTAAAGATCACCCGCCGGAGATGTTGTTGATCTCATTATACCACTATTTGGCTGTATAAGCTTTTTGAGAGGCAGATTACTGCCAAGTTATTTCAAAACTTCCTCTGCAGCACAGGGGGTCTTAAAACTGAATGCACATTTGTTTGGTCGATGGCTGCTCTGCTGCATTTTAGACTTTAGTTTGCAAGTAATAAAAGAACAAATGGAGAAAACTGAACCGGAGATCGAGGCCTCTGCTTGCAGCTAACTGGAAACTGTTGCTTATTCCTTCAGAGGAAATACCGCTCATCTTTAGCATTTTTCACCCCCCACATGCTGTCTGTGCGGATTTATGGAAAGCTGTAGAGAAAAAGCGTCATTGAAACCATATCTGCTGGGTTGCATTGGTGGAGACAGACAGTTGATCTGGTTTCGGAAGAGGAGAGATTCTGCATTTGGCCCAGAGGGGCACATTAAAAAACCTCAAGGGCCTCTCTCAGATGAGCATCCATTTATCAGAGTGGTTGCAATGGGCCAATGTTTAATTAGTCATGTAATGTGACAAAGACAAGAACAAGTGCATGTCACAGGAATGTTAAACAACCCCACCCCCACCCCTTTCTCTTTTAGCCGTGTGTATGCTTCACCTCCCAGCACCCACCCACTCGCTTGCAACTGAAGTGTCCATCTGGTGAATTCTTTAGTGTAATGTCACCACTGCTTCCCTGAATCCTCCGATAACCTTTACCCTGCTCATCATCCCTTTCACCGTCTTCCCTTCTTATACACCCGGTATATTGACACCACGTGAAACCGGAGACCCAATTAATCAGCAAATCAACTTGTATGTCCTGCTTTTTATCAGTGCGTTCAGGTTCCCCTGGGGCATGTCTCGACACGTCAGGAATGGCTAGCTGAGGCATTCTGGCTCCCAGGAATGTGGCTCACTGGGACCAGGGTCACAGTAAGACCACTAATCACTGCACTTGTTACTTGTTTCCTGTAGCAACCCCATGAAACAAAGACGACTGCTCGGCCTCTTATTCCCCGTTTGTGCTCAATCAAGTTTAACCAATTAATTTTCTAGCATTTTGTTGCTTTGGAGGTCAGCAGTTTGTCCCAGGCAGCTGAGAGACCGCCATGACCTGCATGCAGGACCCTTCAGAGTTGTGTGGTCCCAAAGGGGAGGCCTCATGTTTCGGTCTTTGGCTAATTGAGCGGGATGACGAGGCCGGAGAGGCTCTCAGCCTCGTCCTCTCCTACGGGTTTGGTTTATGCAGCCCTGCTGACTTTGCTGTCAGTGTCACATGCTTGTTAGGACATCATCAATCTCACAGCAGTTAAGAATATTCCCAGAACAGAATGAAGGGGGCAGGTGATAGATGGGCAGGGAGACAGAAGAGCAGAGGAAAGGTTGTTTGAAAATGATGAAGGAAGGTGGGTACAAATGAGAAGATGACAGTCCTCTACTGAAGAAAAGAAATCATTAAGCCACAGTGAAATAAAAAAAGGTGCTGGGCTCGGTTTGCTCATTGGGAAATGTGCTTCTGGGCTTTGTGTGAACAGCAAAAAAAACCCCAATAAATCACCGGGTCCAGAGAAAATAGGTGCATTGTTCATTTTGTCTGCATGCCAAAGCGAACGAACTCCAGTATCAAATCTTGACAGACAAATAAATTACACTCATCACCAATTATACGAAACGGGAAGGGATTTGTTTGCATTGCAGAACCACACAAGTCTGGGTTTGTCGTTTCCACGGAAGTATCCAAGCAGGGGGCTCAAGTCGAACACACATTTCGTCCTATAAATCATTTCTACCATCTCAAATGCTAATCTCCAACTCCTCTTCCTCCCTCTCTGTTTACTCGTGCCCTTGTTTCCACACCATGACACTACACACTGCTCGTGGTCGGGCCCCTCTCTTCGCTGCAGCACTGACCAATGGTAAAGCGATTTGGAAAGCGAGCAATAAATATGATGGATGTGGTCCAGCTCAGGTTCTGGTCCCAGCTGTTGGGCATGTTTTTTGTTATTTCAGACAGACCTGCTGGGTGCGCGCCTTTCTTCAGCCGCACCCATCAGGGTTACGGGGAGTTTTAAGATGGACAGGCGCTTATAAGTTGTCAGGTTCAAGGGTTCAAACCAGTGGCTGACACTAATGGGAAGATGGGAGATTACATTTTTACAGGATGAGATCTTTACTGGCAGCTACCGAAAGCCAATAAGGTGCACTTGAAGTCTCGTGTGTTTTCAATAAGGGCACAGGTGGTCCATCTTAGATTTCCTGCTTCGGCTTCAAATGCGTGTCGTATAAATCAGTATATTTATTTTTTGTTCTTTTCTGATCTTGCTCATGTGGTTTTCTTTTAAAAAGTTATCTTTTTTCTCTCACAGGCTGGATGACATGATGTTCCAACCCTTTTCCCTTCCCCCCTCCACCTCTTTTTTTCCTGGTTTCCTTCTACTCCTCCTTCTCCTCTGTCCTTACCTCATCTCCTCTTCCCTTCACCATGCCCCGCTGAGCTGGACTTCACCTCATGACCCCTGCTACCACCCAGATGGCCGTCCACGACACTGCCTGTCAGAGTTCATTAATGCTGCCTACGGGATCCCGGTCAATGTGAGCCACTCGCTGCAAGGAGATGTTTACGACAGTCACATCACCACCTTAACGGACCTCCACAATCCCCACAACCTCACCTGCTGGATGGCTGACACAGGTACTGACACTGGGGACTGGGTCTTTACCCTACCACTGGGCCGCCGCTTTGAGATCACCTACATAAGTTTGCAGTTCTGCCACCAAGGGGAGCCATCAGACCCCATTGCCATCTCCATCCTGAAGTCGATGGACTACGGGCGCACCTGGAGGCCAATGCAGCACTACTCCAGCGACTGCCTCGGGAACTTCAGACTACCTTCACAGACAGTGGCCCAAACAAGACACCAAGAGACGGAGCCCCTCTGCTCAGACCCCCGCCCTCTACAGAAGCAGCGAGGAGGCATGGTGCTGGCTTTCTCCACTCTAGATGGGCGGCCATCGTCTCCCGATTTTGACTTTAGCCACACCCTCCAGGACTGGGTGACAGCCACGGACATCCGTGTGGTCTTCCACAGGGTGTCCAGTGAGGCTAAGGTGGGCAACTTGGATAAGACAGAAGAATCGAGATGGTTTGATGGTGGACATGACATCAGAGAGACTGGTGTTGTGAGGTGGAGAACGGACTCCAAAGGCCAGACTGGAGATCAGGTGGAAAAGGTAAATACAGATAATACACTGGCATTTTTTGACAGGGAGACAAAAAACTCAGACATAAAGATAAGGAACAAAGGGGATAAAATAGACAAGCAGGTCAGGAAGGGTCATTACAAAGGCTCAGGTCAAGATGAAGATGGGCACAACGTGACCAGCAAGGAAGGAGGTGATAGGTTCAGCATGGACACACTCGCTTCTCCTAAAAAAGGTGGGAAAGGCAGAGGGCGTGGTCGCAAGAAGGAAAGCAGTCGTTGGCTGCCATGCCCCAGTGGAGGTTGCAAATGGACAGTGGAGGGACGGGGCAGAAGCAGCAAAGGGCAGGAGCTGAGGAAGAGGAGGAATAATAATCACAACATAAGGCCAAGTGTCAGGAATCTGCAGGAGAGCCAGCCATCTGCTTTTAAACCTCCTGCCCGAGCTCCTCTCGCCCTCTCAGACCTGCAGGTCGGGGGCAGGTGTAAATGTAACGGACACGCCTCCAGGTGTCGCCGAGACGACGCAGGTCGTGCAGTGTGTGTGTGCGAGCATCACACAGCGGGGCCAGACTGTGATGTGTGTGAGGACTTCTTCTTTGACAGACCATGGCATCGAGCTACACCCACGAACCCAAACCCCTGTATCGGTGAGTCCTGCACCACGCTGACTTTACAGAGGTTACACAAGTACTCTCACCTTCAGTCTTATGAAAGAAAATAAATCAAATCAGCAGAAAAATATTGTACCTGTCATACACTGTACATCTATTAAAGACAGAGTGTGATGGAATCTCAAGTTTTAAGCCCAGATTTATAAAGACTACAACTCATCCAGCAACTTAATGTCACTCAAACAGTACAAGCCAGACATCTGTTTTCAGCATCAGCATGAATGCTTTTGTGTATCAGACACTAGATCTTCACCAATACTGAAGCTTTGAGCTGCAAACATGGTGCAGAGTACAGAAACTTGATCACTCCAAGCAACACACCCTTAATTATACATCACTATAAACCTTTACACAGTTTAAATGAGTGTGTTTCAAAGAAAAAGATAATTCTCCTCAGGCTTATTTTGTACCACACTATTAGTATATTTAACATGCCAGTCTGCGGGGACTCAGTACAGACAATATGAAGCAGGGATGTCACCATCATGATGCCTCTATTTGTTTAGTGAATTGCTATTGTGAGTATGTTTGTCACCATTGTGGCATTTTGAAAGTGGACACAGTGAGAAACGGGCAGATGTGACTGAAACACCAAAGACACCGCATGCTTTTAGGCCAATGACTTGTCAATAAAGGAGTCGTACTCTTTATGACACCCATTTCTGACTGGTATAATTACCAAATTACAAAATGAGCAGAATGTTTTATTCGTTGTGACCTGAAAGTACCTGATGAGCTCAGAAGTTCACGAGGAATGTGTTTCCCATACAGGAGTGTTTGCAAGCAGAGGAGTGGCCCCCTGCTGGGCATTAGATAGAATGCAGGTTTAAGTCATTTTCGCATTGGCTTCATTTTTGAGATCCAAAACTTTGTTCATCTTTCGTCATGTCTTTGGAGATTAACTCGCTGCTGAAGTCAGCCTCAAGCGACCATCCAAAGTGCTGCAGTTAACTGCCCTTTTGCCATCTGATGTCAACATGTTTGCGATAAAACTCAAAGTCATTAATGTGACTGAAGTAGAAATTTTCCTTATTTGGTTCTTTTTGAATGTCATATCAAAGACAAACTGTTGGATTTGAATAACTGTGAATAATATTTTGTCCACCCCTGAAACTGAGCACATTAAAACAGAAACAACTGTTTTTCTTTTTTCACTGGTATTCATCTGTATTTATTTATTCTGCTTCGCCCCTGTCCAGCCTGTGAATGTAACGGCCACTCCAGCAAATGCCGCTTCAGCATGGAGGTGTTTCAGCAGTCGGGCCGGCGCAGTGGAGGCGTGTGCCAGAAGTGTCGCCACCACACGGCCGGACGACACTGCCAGTACTGCCAGAACGGATACACCCGCGACCACAGCAAGTCGCTCAGCCACCGCAAAGCCTGCCAACGTCAGTGACTGGATGTGTGTGCGTTTGCTGTATATGTGGAGGGAGGCTGAGGAAGTGTAGGACCACATCTGTACATTCCTGGAAGATAAAGAGCAAATCAGAGTGTGATCGTGTTTATGCCTGGCCGTCAGAATGTGTGCCGCTATGCGAGCTCACATGGCCCGCTCTGCCTCTGTAGGAGCGTATAAAGTGTTAATGGGGTGGTTACATTGTGGGAGTAGGCAGCTATTCCAGTTAGTGAGACACAAAAACGCACCGAGCTGCCACCTGGGTCCCTATCGTTACCACCTGTGGCGTCTGCCACGACCCCCTGACCCCCTGACCTTTGACCGGTGTCGTGTCCTAAGTGCCTGTGACTCGCTGAGTTGTGTGCAAGCTTGACTGCTGGTCCAATACTGTGCTGTATATCCAAAGTTAGTAGGTTTTGTGAGCTTGACACACATCCAAGGATAATAAAAAATATTAAACACTCCCATATTTTATCACTTTTAATGCACGAAACAAGAGTAAGTTGCAAATTTATAAGCTTTTAGTTCTGATTTATTGCTGCTACATTTCAATTAGTCAGCAGAGAAAGGCCAGTGGTGAGACAGTTACTCACTTTCTCCAGGCAGGTTATTTGGACTCATTGTAAGGATTCGTGTAAACATTATTGGAGTGTGAGCAGAGCTGCTGAGGAGAGGCTTCCTCTCCCCATCTGTCTTCTCTCATTGGGCCTCATCCTCTGAAAGCAGAGGTAAATAAAAAGCTTTGCGATGTAAACGATGGCAGATCCAGGCAGTAACCATTATACTGTGTAAGAGCCAGTCTTGTTAATATCTATTTAAGATTGGCTATCTTCACTAAAAACACCAGCATCATAATGATTCCCTGCGGTGATGTGAAATTTTGTTAATACCCTCCCCTGAGGAATTCATCTTTGTTTATCCATCAGGAAATAGACCCTCTGGTGTTAGTGAAGTTCTTTTGTCATGCTCAAGGACACACCTGAGGACACATGCCAGCTGCCATTCAGGATTAAACCTGGTGCCATCACTGATGGATGCTCTTCTAAATCCTGTTATTTTTAATATATTTTTAACCTCCTTTCACTTAAAGAAATCCCGTCAGTTCACATCAACTTTACACGCCATTTATTCATCTTGTTTTGGCAACTTTTTGGTTTGCAGCTTGTTTAATTTGGCTTTGTTTTTGGGACCAGCCGTGAACATGCTGAAGCATTTAGCAGATAACCAGCCAGATATTTTCCGAGAGAGTTGGTGGAGAACAAAACTGAGGCAAAAAGAGGGCAGATTAAACATACAGGTATCGGATAGATTTCTTTGAAAGGAATGGCTGTACTGTTTCATGTCAATTTGCTAATGTGCAGGCACTGTAAGACAATAATGTGTTGCTTTTACATCTTGTTACGGTACCTCCAAAATATTCTGTTTCTTCAGCCTGTGGGCTCCAATCACTTCTCTAATGTGCTCATTCTTCTTTCGCAGCGTGTCAGTGCCATCCTCTGGGGGCAGTGGGTCGCTGGTGCAACCAGACGTCAGGTCAGTGTCTGTGTCGGGAAGGCGTGACCGGCCTCAGGTGTAACCGCTGTGCCCCCGGTTACAAACAGGGGCGATCCCCTCTGCGGCCCTGCATACGTAAGTTTACTGCCCACGCTGGTGTGCATTCAAAATCTGCTAAAAGGAGGAGAGTTGTCAGAACTTCCTTTTAAAGGCAAAACAAAGCCTTCTTCCTCTCCCTGCCAGTTAGATTTTAAAAGGTCTTTTTGACCGTGCATGAAAACAAAACACAGCAGAGCAGGTGAGGAGGAAGAGGAGGGGGAGGAGGAGCAAAGTGTGACTGCCGGATGTGAGAGGAGCTGTGTTTGCAGAGTCATGTCTACCTTCTGATGAAATGGGAGTAATGCAGTGAACCTAGAGCATCAAGTGCCTTACGCCAGCATCGATCCAATACGCTGCTGTTGATACTGTCGATATTTGGATTGATGCACTGGCCTCTACTCATTAAGACTCTGTTTTCTTTGACAATGAAGAATCCCTCATCTTTAATCTTCTGTTAAACAGCACATTTACTTTTGTATACCTCCATCCTGGAGGTAGAGTCAGAGGCTGGCAACACAAGAAAGATTAACTTACGTGCTGCAGTTCTTTGGCCTGTTGCATGTATGTGAGAACCTTCCAGGGCTTCACGCATTTGAAAACTATGAATAGAGCCCTTAAATGTGAAAACAAAGCCTTCTAGTTATGACAACCTCTTTTGTTTGCTTTTATAAGGATTGATTTCATAACATCACTTCGTCTTACCCTAATTAAAAATGTTCTCTCAGCACTCGACACCCTTTGGCTTTTACTAGTTTGTTGTCAGTCATGACAAAGTGACCTCTTTAATTTCTCCTTCAGCCTCATTTGTTCATGGTCTAAATGGATTAAACCACCCTATCAAGCTCTGTAAGCCTTTATCAAATTGTAGCTCAATATAAATAGGGCCGCCGCTCTCCAGTCTAATTTGGCCCAGTCACCGAGCGTGTCTCCTTTTCATCATCCCTAGAGATGGTTTCCACAGCAGCGAAAACACGAGCCGAGCGCTACAGGGGAAACCTCATCTCCCGCTGATCTGGTATCAGCGTCAGATCAAGAGGATTGCTGCCACTCACATCTCTGCGCCTGGCCAGCAACAAACATCAGCCATGAGCGCTAATCCACGCTCACACCCCGGGCTAATCGCATGAGTGCCGACAACTACACAGGCACTGACGCTGCGTAAGTCCCAATCAGGTGACACAGGGAGCCAGCAGCAGGGAGCTGCACACCTGTCGCACGCCTCACAGCGCCCCCATCGAAGGGCCCAGACTCATAACTCTCCCAGTGAAAGGAGTGAGTGAAAGAGAGCCTTGTTTGTTTTTACTCCCAGACCATCCCAGTCTATGTATAGCACCTCTCTACTCCCACCACCTCCAATACCTCGCCTACTCCTCATCAGACAGATCTAAAGGCAGGCAGCAGTCATGCTAAATTCTGTGTTAGCTGCCATTAAACCATTTTTATCTACGTACACCTTGAACGGACCAGGAAGTTAGCAGAATTAAATCTCTACTGCCCAGACTTACAGTGCCACACATGTGGTGAAACTCAGCCAACTAAAGCTAAAGCTATAGTTTGCTGACTTTGCAGCAATAATTTTTCTCCTCTGGAAGTTTCTACTAGAATCATTGCTGGTTTCAAGTTAGACTATAACATGAAATCTCAGTCAATGTAAAGTCTCCTCAAACTAAACGAGTTATTTTATTTAGTTTGTTGGTTTCTCCTCGATTGCTTCACAGTGTGAAGCTCTTTTACTTTGATTTGATGTTTCTTGGGTTAGATCACGTTCCTGCTCATTTGTTTCTGCATTGTTGTTCTGTTTTTGTTAGGCATGTGTGTACAGTTTCTTCTATTTATACACTACAATGTTCAAGCATTTGACTTTCCTTGTAAATACAGAAACACATTATAAACACAGCCTTCACCAAAATGACCTAGATTTGCAATTTTAAATAAAACACAGTAAACATTTCAATACTGGCTTTTTGGGGGTTTTTTTGGAAAATACCTCGACATTGGTTTGACTTCTTGGATGCTGCCTGGACGACTTTGTTACACGTTTGTAATTTAATAATGAGAGGAAAAAGAAATTCAACAGGGACTCGAACTCTTGCTGAGCTACTTGGTATCACAGTTTGACAGTAGTATCTCTGATTTATGACCCTGACACAGAGGTTGCATGTATGATACTTTTTGCTGTCGCACTCTGACCAGTTTTGACCTGGAAGATGATGCCTGGGCTTCAAATATGTCTGCTGGGAGGTCATCCAGATGCGCATCAAAATGTCCCAAAATGTCCTGTATATGGCAGTGTCAGTGGAAACTTGCACAGCTCATGCAGGTGGCCTCTGTTGCCTCATTGTGACCCTTCAAATATACTGCAAGTACACACACACCAACCCACGGCACCAATTGACTTTTAAACACGGGGGACCGTCAAGTGTGTGGGGGTGTAGGGTGTCACTGGCCCAGTTGTGTCAGAGAAGACCGGACCTGGAGAGGGGATGAAGTGTGATATGGCAGCACTGTCACGCACAGACTTTTACAAGACGCTGGGTAATGCATGGACAGGACGTTCATTTTCAGTCCCCACCGCTGACACACACTTCACTCTGTTTAATGTTTGAGTCAAAACCAGGCATGCAGTGAAGGTCTGACCTTATTAAATCCCAAAAAAGTAAAGTTTGCGTTCGGCTGCACGTTTGAGGGAGCGCCACACGACAGCTTTGTAGACCATAAAAGGACCACACACTCAGTCATTTTGACATTTGCTTATCTTCTGCACGGGCATGCCTCACGCACAGAGGCATTCAAACACAATGCATATATAACGCACACGAGTGCAACAAACTGACAGCTCTGGTAGTTTGCCTGACGTCTCTCCGTGCGTCTGTTCTTCCCACCTGTCTGAAGCTGTGTTTATTCTTGCAGGAATTCAGGCCGTTGCTCCAACTCCAGTGTACCAACCCCAGTACAGCATAGGTAGGTCTGTTTAATAAGTCCTGGAGATAGAAAATACTTTGCATCACAAAGCTCCTTGATTTTTTAAAAGCGGACAAAAAAACAGAGTGTACGTTTCAAGCTTCTTTAACAGTTTTATTCAGGAAGCTTGTTTTAGCTTTATATACTTATTCTGTTTTTTATTATTTCTAAAGCCATCTACTCTTGTTATTAAAGCAGATAAGAAGCTCAGAGTGACTTTTACTGAAAGGAAATAAGACAGTATCGTGGGTTATGGTTTTAGTATTACATTCAAATAAAGAAGGTAAAATAGTAAAGTCAAAAATCACATACAGTCTTCACACTGTAAATTCTTCTGCCTGCTGTAACCTGCCATAATAACTTACTACATCCGAATGTCTCATTCAGGAAATTGTGTAACTGACAAAAATGTCTGACTGAATAATAACATTGAAGGTTTTCCACTTTCTGCCCGCTGATGTCACCGCAACGTTTGGATTTATGGCTCTTCTGTGCGATCATTTATCAGGTCTCCTCTGAAGGCGCGCCACATATTTTTTAACAGATCACTTCTTGAATTGAAGCTGCTCTGAGTAGCTAACCACTCCCTCCTAGCGGCGGCTCGAGGAATGTCCCACCTGCTGCAGATGGGATCATCTGTTAGTCAAAGGATACTGTGATGACAAATAGAAGCAGCCATATTGTAATTAGGGGAAAAGACATGTGCTGATATGCTTGCAATGAAATGATATCCCCCCTCATTTGATGATTCTCCCTCCCTCCTCTCTGGCTGTCTCTCATGTAGCGGAGGAGTGTGTTTCGTACTGCCAGCCTTCTCAGGTTAAAGTCAGGATGAACTTGGACACCTATTGTCTCAAAGACTACGGTTAGTGGCCTTTTCTTTTTGCTTTAAGTACTATGATTAGTTATTATATTGTTGTAAAAAAGGAAAATCTATACTTGCTGGTACCCAGGGGTTCTCATCATCACAAAATAAACTCATATTAGAACTGCATTCATATGGAAAAATAATCAAAATAATGGGCCTTTTGTACTCATTTCCAGCTCCATTTGTTTCCTTGGACTCTATCCAAGTAGATCTGCATGATTCATGCTTCAAAATAATCCTTAGTTTTCTTACACTGGGCCACCTGCCTGAAACATGCTGCTTTAGCTCTCCTGTAGTTAAGCTAACGTTCTTCTGATTGGCTGCTCCTCACACACAACAAATTTGAGCAGCAGGTGGGCAGGGCTTCTGTGCTCACACCCACAGCTGTTTGCCAAAAGTAGAAAAATCCTGTCTGAAACTGAGTGTTTAGAGCCGTCTGAAGCCTGTTTGACCTCATAGTTTGAAGCTTCTGCCACATTTAATTTGAGCATCCACCACTGTAACAATACATATATGTATATGCATATATATATATATA
>VOQJ01017063.1:0-15192 GCA_015052665.1 Apistogramma diplotaenia | reverse complement strand
GCATAATGAAATCTGATAGACAAACACGCAGGATTGAAACAGTTCCACCAGCTGCTCACGGCCAAACACCTCATTCACTGCGGTGATATTCATTCCTGTCCACATACGTACTATTGTGTGCTTTATTTAATGCCAAACTGCTCCAGTAAATACACAGGTGCTGCTGGATGACATGCTGGCCCCACTTGCAAAGGCTTGTGATTGTTGAATGAAACACAGTGAAAAGAAAAGAACATTTCCACTTCAGATGACAATACCGATCTGTGTGATGGTACCTCTCCTTCAAGTTTATTAGAGGGCTCATTTGAAAAGGTCTGCGAAATGTCTATTTTTCCATTTACTTTTTCCTTTTGAGTAGAAAGGTATACAAGTCAGAGTTTGCTGCCGACCACAGAACAAGAAAATGTGCTGCGTGGTGCCGATGTTCTCCAATTTGTTTGGAGGAAGAAGATTTTGATCACTGTAACTTGGCAGAATGACAGGTTGTCGAATTCCAGCAGAGCAATTTGTGGTTAAGTGTTTGTGTGAATTTTTTTTTTCTTTTTTGGATTTAAAGCTTGAAACTAATTTCAAAAGAAATGCTCATGCATTTCATTAGCAAATGATCAAATAAAGTGAGTAGACCTTTTGCAGCATAAGGAAACACTGGACTAATGTCTCATGTTTCATGTGTTACAGGAAGAGAAGCAGCAGAAAATGCAAGGTAACCTTCTGGCAAATACTCAAAGTATAGTGATCTTCTGTGCATGCCTCAGGCTTACCCCTTATGACTCATTTCTACTTAAATTAATTTCGAAAGGGAATCTGATTGACATATTTTTTCTTCAAGGCAGAAAAGCTGATTAGCAAGTCTCTTGTGACTGCTATATACACAATCATAGTCTAAGCATATGTAAGTATATGCTCTTAATTGAGTTGCCGATGCAGGGTGCACGCTTGCATACAAAATATGAACTAGAGATTTCAAGGACAATGCTTACGAATGCGCCGTCTGAGTACAAAATATTCACATTTTTACACATGCAAATCAAAAGTCTTACAAAATAAATGTGGTATAAAAACATCACCTGAGCATTTGGAGGAAAACAGACTTCCTGAAGATCTGCTAAATGGGTAACCGGCAGGGTGCAGATACCCCTTCATGGAGGTGATGAAAGTAGTAATAAGAACATCAAAGTGGCTTGTTTGTAGAATAAAGGCAGCAGCGTGTAACTCACCTCCTGCTCATAAGGAAACATACATATTTCAGTATACCCTGGGAAAAAAAGGGTGCCGGCCAAGCTGAAAGATAAGTGTAAATAGCCTATGCAAATCAAAGAACATTGCGACTGATCAGTGTAAACAAGAACACAAAGCACTCTCCAGTCACCAGCAAGATCAGAGAAAGTAGTTCTTTTAAAAAAATACGGTCAAATGAAACTGAGTAGGGTGGATCCATACAATAAAAATAAAGCATGCTATTGCAAAGTTAATTTACATGCATGTGCACAATGCCTGAAAATAATTGGATTTACTGTGTAGTGAGATTAAAACTCTGACATGGTTTCCAGCAAGAGAATTTCCCCTGTAAGTCAAGTTAACTTGACCTTTTATAATGACTAGAATGAAGAACACTGACCTACAGGAAACATTATCATCATAATTATTGAATAAAAATGGGTTGTTTTCTATATTTTATACTTCAAAAGCTATTGCAGTACTATTACTAGAGTTAAACAGATGTATGCATGGGCACTGCAGCGTCCGCCGTGTTTGTTTTGCCTTTATTTTAGTTTGTTTCTGTCGTTCCAAGCTCCCACTCCCAATCAGGAAATTGCTCCGTGGTGAAATGAGTACGCTGGATGAGAAAGAGGAGCACAAGTGAACTGAACTGGGACAGTTATTTGCCTACATCTTTAGAAAAGCCTTCGTCTATAACTGATAAAATATTTAAATGTTTAAATATTCTTTTTTTTTTAAATTTGCAATTTTCTTAAAAATAGCACTAACCTTTAATGAGGCTACAAAAAGGATAAATTAAAAATTTATGTAAAATTGGAATCACATTAATTAATTTTTTTTTTTTTACAGATAATTTCCAGGTATGGTCGTCAGCTTTAGCATTCAGTTTGAAGAGACTTAGTGAGTGAATGCTCATCAGTGTCGATACAAAACAAATGGGAAAATGTATGTGAAAGAAGCAATGTGCAAGCTGTCATGCTAAATTAAAAAAACATATCAACATTGTGTGAGAAGCCAGTTTTCAGATGGTATCGCTGTGAGGAGAAGCAATACTGAGTACAAGTAAAATCTGTGCTGTTCTCAGCTGTTCGGAAACCTAGCAGCACTGATATATTAAAGGATCAATCGGGATATGTAAAGTCTTTCATCACTGGCGTGGATGTCGTCTTTGATTGTTTCTGAAAGTCATTTCGCTGCTCCGTTGATTGTTTTACCACCAACCAATAAATCACGTCAAAGGAGACACGTTTAGAGCCCATGAATCAAGTGCTGCTTGCATTTTATGGCACGTGGAACGGCAACAATGGCGTCATTTGCACCAGACTTGCAGAAATATATTTTCATTTAATTTAAAATGCATATTAAAAGGAAGCATTTAACCTTTGACACCCTTCAAAAACATGGCATGGTCTATAATTGCCACTGCAGGTACATTATACATTCGTCAATATATGCTATCATGGTGCAAGAGGTAGAGCAGAGTACACCTGGGACCGGTTGCCAGTCGGTTGCAGGTCCAATGCAGACAGACAGATATTCACACCTACGGGCAATTTAGAATGACCAGTTAATCTTAAGTCTTGAAATTAGAACCAGCTGTTGGACCTTTTTGCTGTGAGGCAACAGTTCTGGATTTTTTGTCAAGTCCATACATTCATCATTTTACTTCTCCCTGAAGGCACAGAATACACGAGGTTTCCACTTTCATAGATTTCTTTTATTGGTTGCTTCAAACAAGACTTATTACTTGAAGCATGTGGAATAATTTTCATTTTCTAATTTGTGCTACATTGGCTGTACTCTAACAGTGCCATCAAACCACCATCCCCATAGGCAACATCAAAAATCCACCAGCATTTCTAAAGTTGTCCGACTATAATTTAGTGTATATTTTCAGAACCCCTTTTTCTCATTGGTTGCTGTAGTTACTGGACACAAATAAACTTATCTATTAAAGCCTGCATTAGTCTCACCTCAAACACCAAGGAACACAATTATGGTGGACACAAGGAGCCACTATGTAAGCGGGAAACTAATTACAAGAAAGGACAAGAGAACATTAGAGTCACTGGTGGCTTATATTTTGTGTCTGAATGTGTTTGTCAGAGTTTGAATGTGTGCATGCATCTTTTAATTTCAGAGGCATGAATGCCAGGAACACATACAATAAAATTCATAATAATGTCAGTCCCTCTAAGGCATCTGTTGCCAAGACGTCTGGGAATTAATATGTAATGTTAAAGGAGGCAGACTGGTAAGAGAGTAGTGTGTGAAAGAGCCTTTGACAGAGAGGAGGTGGAAGTGCAGGGCATATCATCAATTAGAGATTCAGAGTGACACAAATTAGTTCAAAGACAAACATTTCACAGCGAGGGGCACAACTTTATCAGTACGCAGGGGACTAAGTGGATTTTTCCAATTAAAACTCTGGGAAAAAAAAAAGAGTTTCCTTTTGAACACCGTCTTTGTATGGCTTACAAAGGGATCTTAAATGAATTTTAAATGTCTGAAGTGAAGCTGTGACTACAACCGTTTTTGTCATAGCAACCAAATGATGACAGGAGGCATATAAAAAAATAATCACAGACTCCTTTGTTATTCAGCATCAACTTGTGCTTGTGCTCAGGAAACAAAAGTCATGGAAAATGGTGCACAGTAACTTTAGCCTTACGTTCACATGCCCCCTCTTGAGGGACCCTGACAGACCTCATTTAGAATTCTTCTTTGAGATTTACTCAATGAAAAGTGGCATTTCAAACAGGTGCTGAGATCCATTGAGGGGATGACCGCCCAGCGCTAATGGATCAGGATCAACCAGGGATGGAGGGAAGTGCAGGAAGACAGACAGTTTTAAATATGAGAGTGACATACAATTGATATCTGGGGCAAGGAGAAGAATTTCATGGATGTCAGAGTCAAGTTGAGGGGATGCGAAGAGTGTCAGGAAACACTGAGTGCTCTCCCTCATTTCAACCCTGGCCAGGAGCAGGATGCCATCTAATACTTTCAGACAGAGTGGTGGAAGCAAATCAAATCAAATAAATATGGATTGTAGCATGTGTCCTTGTAAGGTGAAGAACCACGAGCGCGAATGAAGAGTGTCTATCGCTGGCACGAATTAGATAATTAAATACATTTTTCAAAAAGGTGAAACAGCGTTTCAGTGTTTTCTGTTTGTTTTATTCATTTATGCAGTATCTGCATGCCTCAGCTTCTTAGTATGCTCTTGGTGTAGTGAGGCACAATCATGATTGTATTTTTTTTTCTGTGGTATTTTACTGGCTCGTGGCGCCTCTCTATTTTGCATAATTTTCCACCCTGCTAAGACTGGGATTAGTGCAAGAAATCTAGATTCTTGGAATTTCTTCACATGAATTCTGCATCAATCGCATTGGAACTAACAAATATCATTAAGCTGTTATGCGGTGCATGTTACTACTTACTTCCCTGTTTACACATCCTAAGACAGGGATCACGCTCAGTCGTTCCATTCCAATAATTACTCCCTGTTTAGCTTTGTTCCCTGTCAATTAATTAAAGAAAATCTGGCTCTTTATCTGCTAAAATTGCCAGTATGTTCTCCAGCTGGTTGCTCACTGTGTCCATCATTTGGAGTGGGCAGAATCAAGTGGCTTCATCACAGTTTTTTTTTGTTAGGAACAGCTGCTGGATGTGGAAACTATCTGCCAGAATACAGTCACTATTAAAACTTAAAATGATTCAGGCGATTTAATGATCTTCAGGGGATTTTATTTCCAAATGTCTCATCATAGGCACATCTAGAATTGACGAGTAAACCTTTCTGTTTGGAAATGCACATGAACTGCAGAGCTACGATGAAAGGGAAGATGTGAATTTCTGATAAATATGGCAAAAACCTTGAGATAATTAAGAGCACTATCAATAAGAACTGTGACCACAAGATGGTTGAATTTGTGTGTTTGCTTACTGGTTGTAATCTTCTTTCAGTCTGAACAGCTACTGGGCCGTTTGATGTCTCTTTGAGGTTATAGGCTTTTTTTTTTTAGCTTTTCCTTTACCATAGTAGAAGGTTAAACTTTGGCACATGTGATAGTGGCAAACAGAGGATGACGGGATGATAGCTGGTGTTGGTACTTGCTTGTAAACGATACCAAATACACTGCGAATTGTTACTTTCTTTAATTACATACCAAAACACCATTCAGAAATGGCATTCATCCCAAAATGGCTAAAGCGGCTCTCAAGTCTAGAAACCTGCCTAAACAAACAAACAAAGCTCTCTGAAAAGCCTTCAGGGATAAGAAAAAGAGAGCGTATTTTTCCTCTTCACTGGCACTCTGTTAAATCCAGAATTGAATTTTAAATCCATCTGACTGCCCCTCTCTGTGCCTGGTTCTGGCAAAGATTTCTTCCTTTTAAAAGGGAGCTTTTCCTTCCCACTGTCGCCGAGTACTTGCTCGTAGGGCGCTGTGTCATTGTTGAGTTTTCTCCATGTTATTGTAGAGTTTTTACCTTGCAATGTAAAGCACCGTGAGGTGGCTGTTGTTGTGATTTGGTGCTGTATAAATGAAACTGAAATGAAGTGATTATACAAAATCTTCTCCAACAAGCACAGGCACAGAGCTAAAGCAGTCTTCACCTAGGTTGCTCAGGAGTACAAGTACATGCGTGCAGTTTTGCATTACTTGTCAAAACCTTGCAGAAAAAACCCAGAGGAGCAGGAAATAGCACGAGTGGCAGGAAGGAAGCTCAGTTACTCAATTTTATTACTCCTTTAGGGATTTATTTCATTCCCCTTTTCTTGCTGGTTTGGCCTTATCAGTCTCCAAAAAAAGAAACCACCTGTAGTTCACAGTGAGGCTGCCCCAAACTAACAGAAATTCCTGTCAAAACCCTCTCCACCCTCTGTGATTATAGCAGAGGTTAGCTGGCAGAATCTTACTGGTGTTCCCTGATTTTGAGTGGCTCCCCTGAGGATGTCAACATTTCTACCCAGGATGCAGTCCGCAGAAAAGAGCAATTTCCAGCTTTCCCCTGGCTCTCTGCCTACTGTACCATGCGCACTATTCACTCCTCAGCCACTCACACTTGGTTCATACACTGAACTGCTCCCCCCTCCTGTTTGCACAGGGACTGGCACATAGCTTTGGGCCTCGACTCCACCAGCTTGAGCTAACAGCTACTGTGCCTTAATTATGTTTACCAAATTACCATATTTCAGTATCTCATTGGACTACCAATCAACGTACAGTATTTATGCATGTTATCGATTTGCTTTTTTGCTTTATTACATTATAATTCTAACCCTTTCCTAAGAGGAAAGTTTACCGCAAATCAATACAAGATCGCTGTGAGTGATTATCCTGGGATTGAACATCTTAATGGATGTGGTGTCTCCCAGGATGATAATACACACATCCACAGGACACAAGAGGTCATCGAATGGTTATAAAATAAACCACTAATCGATAGGCCTCCACGATGCACGTCAAAACACCCCTTCAAGTATATGACATCAAGATATTCCAAGACTTAATCTTAAATTTAATAAGACGAGGAACAACAAAAACAAGGTAAAAATGTTGCATTTTCATTTTAGAGAAAAGAGAGAAATGAAAATGATCTGAAAGTGCAAGTGGTACACATTCAATCACAATGGTGATGCATATTTGAATAGAGGGAATGATGTCTGCCTTCTATATGTAATTGACTAAATGATTCCAATGAAAGCAGTTCTACTAAATAAATAAATACATAAAAAATACAACAAAAAGGAAAGGACTCTTGGCTGAATCATGATAGAAATCTCACTTGGAAATTGGGGCAGTGCAAAATGTAAATTCTAATTACCAGTTTGCAGTACTGGCTACTGACAGGCACAAACATAAAATGCAAAATTGTTCAATTATGAATCAGAACAAGGGGTCAAAGGTCGCTCTTCTGTCTGAGATGAATCAATGGTTGCTTCGCACTGAGGGGGAGGACGAGTAAAAAGAAGACAGCGAGCGTCCATGGTTGTTCCCCTGCCGTTAAGTCAGACAGAATTGTGCCAGAGAACAAGATCCTGGAAATAGCCACATCTCGTGTCAAACATAAAAGGTTGGAAGCCAATAGAAATGCAACACATCTGCATTCATAAATAGTTATGGCAAAACGTATTCAAAGTCTGTTGTTTCATCTGAATGCAGAATTTTCAAGACACTGGTAGATTTTTTGCATTTTTTTTCTTTTATGTGATCAGCAGCAAGTTTGTAGTGACAGGCAGAGGAGCATCTGAAAGCCTGCAGATTCAGCCTTCCCTTCACATTTACATTTAAATGATGTGTGATAGCCCTTTCTTTGTGCATCCTACACTATGCACCCATCTGTTTGAAACATTTCATTATTTCTTTACTGTCTAGTGATTGTTTTAGTTTTTATTTAATATGCACACACTAAATAGACTATTGTTTGCAGATGCAAATAAGTGAATCAACAACCTGCCCCACATTGTAATAGCAGCATAAATTATCAGAAGGATCAGATTAGAAACATTTTCTACTTTCAGGCAGATAAAAATGTTGGTAAAGATAAGTTTTCTTTTTGCTTGAGTTTCACAGCATATTACTGTAACAAACTCAGATGAAAGACTGCTACAAGTCACTGTAACCAAGACATATAACTGTGTATCATGACGTAACTCAAATAACCTAAATAACATAAGATAATTACAACCTCATATGACTAACAAAACATGACATATTGCACCATTACATTAGTTATTTAGCAAAAATTAAGCTAAAATGCAGAAGAAGTGTGTGATAAATGGTGAACTACACCTTTACTGCTTCCACAGGAATTAAGATGGTAATTAGCAGCCACGTTCTGCTAATCAAATGCACTTGATTAGCTAATCATCAAAAAGTGTGAGCACCTCTATAAAAGCACAAGTCCTGTTTTCAGTCTACAGCAAAAATAAAGGGATTGGCCTCACTGTTCCAATACCTTTGGAGGGGAGTGGATGTCATTGAACAAGTCAGTAGTGTTGACATGTGTGCACATGTGGTTAGTAGAGAAGAAAAGGTCTACAGCATGCAGGACTCAGAGGGATCAAGCACAGCATGTTTTTATACTTGGGAACGCTGATGACCCGACCACAACCTGCCCGCCCAGCAGCCGAGTGGTGGAGTCATTACAGACAAACTCTAATGTCTTTAACTTTATTGTTCTATAAGCACTAATAATATGATCTTAAGATCGGACACCTACAGACCTTACATCACATTTGCATGTAGAATAGGATTGAATTCTGTTTTTCAGATTTATTTTTTACTCACTCTCAGAGCATTAAACACCACCGAGGCTGCAGCTGAACTAAAACTGTCTTTCAAACATTGATTTAACCAAATACTCAATTATAACACATCAGATTCTCCTGTGTCTTCATGACAGAACTGTGGCATCGTCTGTGATAAGACTGTTAACTTACACAGTTTGCATTTTTTTTGCCACCTTTCTTTCCTGGCTTCAAAGAGGCTAATCTTTATTAATGTAGTAGCACATTTCCAGTCTTATCGACCAAAACACTTACAGTGCTCATGCATTCATTCAGCACTTTTAATACTAAACTACTGTACTCTTTGTATTTCCCCCATAGTATCGTTTTATCTTTCTTTGTAAAATCAGCTGCTCAGGGCTCCTAGACTCTCTTATCAGGCAGAAAGTGGAGTTGCTTCTGTACCACACAATGCCGCCCCTGCACTTTATTTACTATTAGTATAATAACTGAAAGCCCCAGCTCTATTTGAGTAGTTCATATATTTAAGAGCACTGTGTGTCATTCTCATTTAAACATGAAATTAAATGAATGCTGGAATGCTAATGTAGAATTTAAGTCATTTACAGACAGTGCCTGTGTGAACCTTTGTTGCCACAGTAATCTTAATAATGTGCTCATCAGCAGCAGACCGTGAACCAAAAAATTGTGTTGGGTGTGCAGGAGACTCCAAGGACCCAGGAGTCAAGGAAAACCTTGCAGGAAATTATTAAATACTTTCTATTTGAATTACCAATTAAAATTGAAAATACCAGTAAAGAAGGTAGTCCAGAGATGTTGCAGAAACACCATCATGTTCTGTGCTTAGAGTGGATGTTTAGTACTAGTCTTCCTAAACCTATGCATTCCTGTTTTCTCAGGTTAGGTTAGTGTCACGGTCCCCTTACTTCCTGTGTGATTTGGGCACCATCTCTTTCCTGTGCATTTGTGTGGGCTGGGGACTATAGAGCTGTGGCCAGCAGCTGGAAATGTGACCTCATGACAAACCTGCCTCCCATCTTTCCATGAGTCATGAAGCATTCAAAGACCAGCTCTTCCTCTTCACCCTCGCCAGAGTGTTTAAGCGGTAACGTCACGCTCTCAGGAACCGTTCCCCGTCCTTTGTACTAAAGTACTTAACATTGGTCTCGTCTCCCCTTCCAGGATATCTCCCAGTGTGTGTGTATGCCGCTGCCAGCAGCTTGGATCATTCCTCTGTCTCCTCCTGTGAAAAGCTGAACTCACTATTGGACCCTGGTCTCTTTGCGCTTCCCCTCATGTGAACTTTTAAGAAAATGTTGACTCATTTTTTGCAAAATAAAGGCACCCACCTACCTACTCACTCTCCAGGAAATCATTCAACTCAAGGAGAGAACTCCTGATAATTTATCTGCTAGTTTCAAAATGATTAAGGACTAAATATCTTCCCATAACATCAAAATATTGCACATTTTTATTTCTGGATTCTGTTATCATTCCCTTTGTAAATAGATTTATTAAACTGCTGTCTGCATTTTGTGCCCACATGTATTAAAACATGACAGATGGGAAAGTCAGCTGATGCTTTATGTGCTGTAGATGCTCCGCTAAACAGATTTTAAATTCTCTAAATAAAGAACGGCAAGAAAATAGTATGAATAGAAAATTACTTTTAATTCACAGCAGAGTTCCTCAAAGTTTCCCAAATTTAACAAAACACGCCGATGCTCATATTATTTGACTTTATATCTTTAACATGCATTTTCACTGTGTCAGTGTCATCATTTGATCTAATTTATGAAAAAATGTCTGACAAGAGACAAGAGAAGCAAAGTAATGCCCACCATGAAAAGGTTCCTTGGTGGTTTCTGAAAGATACAGCTCAGTAATACAATCTGAAATATGGATGTGAATATGGATGTGGAGCTGAATATAAATGCGCACAGCATACAGTATGCAGCGTGTGCCTTTGTGGAAAGCTCTGGCTTGTGTCATTCACAGACTAATGATACATCCCCAGTAAAACTCAGCAGCGTGTCAGTGGGAGGTACTGACTTGATCTGACTTTATATCTGAGACAATCAGAATCAGGATGTATTGATGCATCCTATAGTTCGGTCGGAGGAAAATGTTTTTAAAAAAGTCACTGAAGTATATGTGAAAATCATTATTAGCTGTATGTGTGAATATCCCCTGATTCAGGAAATATTCACACATTCGACACATAACTGTGAAACTGCGAGTAATGTTGTAGATTCACAGTTTTCAGGAAAATAACAACGAGCTGTTGATTTGCTGACACGAGGACACTGTCGCCGCTGCTTATTACATTTATTTGTAATTCCAGATTCCAAAGTGGCTTCGTTAAAAATGATAGGGTTTTGGAAAGGGGCTGGTACTTATGATAGCAAATATGCAAACACCCTCCAGCAAATCTCTTTAATGCTATAAATGGAATATATTCAAGATTTTTTTTAAACTCCGTTCAAATTACAGTGGAATCAACAATTTTCTTAAACTGAGAATGAGATACTGTTCTTATATCCGTAACGAGTAAAAAGCAAGACGAATTAGAGATCCTGCTTTCCCAAATGAATCTGCAGATATACATACCCTCTAATAATAACCTGTAGCAGATTGTTATTCACGCCTGATTTTTTTCCTTGTTAATTTCACGTGTTTTTGTATTTTTGGTGTAGTTGTGTCTTCAATCTAAACCTCTCACCGTCCCTAATGGAAAATGTAATGCATTTATAAATTACTAAAGTGTGCTGTAATGGGACTGAAAGTTACCTGTACTTTTCTTCTTCCTAGCCAACTTTATACTGCTTGTTAAAAGTACAAGATTGCAGTTATTTTTTGGCTTTAGCTTTTAGGTGACAGGAAAGTGCAGAAAGTAGACGGGAAAGTACAGGGAGAGAGTGAGGTGGAATGACATGCAGGAAATGGCCTGGGGCAGATTCAAATCCAGGCCCTTGCAGCTGGGATTCTAGCTTTTGGTTTATGGGCTACCAGCTCAACGAGGTGAGCTACAGCAACACCCAATATACAATACATATTATTAATGACAATTATTCAGTATTTTTTTTAAAATAATTTTTCTTACAGCTTTCTTTTTTATAAATGATTGCAACATAAACTCAAAATCTTATTTATAAATTATTATCTCTAGTCTTTTATTACATTTATTAATTATTTTTTTGCTGTGGAGGGACATTTAAATTCCTACTGGCACCTTCAGACTCAAGATATGAAGCATCATACTTATGTTTTATTTTCAGAGAAGGGGTCCCTTCACCAAAGAATTGAAAATGTGAAGGAAACAGACGGTGCCACCAGCATCTTAATAACATGTCATCCTCTTCTTCCTCACCTCAAGCCACATCTCCCGAATTGAAGTCAGTAAGCATAAACATGCTTATTCCTGATATTGTTGCCATTACTTATTGTCAGGACATGCAACCCTCCCGTCAAACAGTCGCCTTGAGGCGCTTTATATTGTAAGGTAAAGACGCTACAATAATTATGGAGAAAACAGTCAAAATGACCCCGTATGAGCAAACACTTGGTGACAGTGGCAAGAAAAAAACCCCATTTAACAGGAAGAAACCTCTGGCTCAGGGAGGGGCAGCCATCTGCTGGGAAAGGCTGGGGCTGAGGGGAGAGGCAGGACAAAAGGCATACTCTGGAAGAGAGCCTGGACTAAAACTAAAACATTTAAAACATCCCAATAATATTTTTATCCTTCTCCCTCTTCTGTTTTCTGTTTTGTGCCCCTTAGAGCTTTCTTTTTTGCCTCTTCATCTTAGCTACCTGTCATCAGATGATATCACGATCCAAATGAAAACACGGTTGAGCGCGTTCTCGAAAGCGTGCGCTGAAGAGCCTCCATCTCAAGAGGAGATGAGGTGTAGGAGGTGCCTAATCAGCGTCATGCCTCTGTTATTTATATGCACATCTGTTAAAGACAGAAAATGCTGACTAGAGCAATAATTTCCTCACATTGCTTTTCATTGCCTATAGTGCATACCCACTTTTTTGCCACTGCAGAGCAGTAAAGTGCAGGAGGGACAGGAGAAGAAGCCATGCTGCTGGACACTAGCAGCTAATGAGTCGGCTATGAGCTAAGCTAATAGTGGCGCTAAGCTAGCAAATTCCTAAAAACAGACTAAGTGATACAGGAGATTCAGGCGGGTGGATAATTTTGGGCACCCTTGTCGTGTTATCAATTTAACTGATATTACTGATCCAAACAACTAATGATTTATGAAGAAAAACCATGAAAAATCTTTTGGGTTGCCCAAACTCTTTTGAACTTTTGCTACAATAATAGCCCCATAAAATCATAGTAATTTTGCCCAACTCTGAATCCAGCTAGTTCTGGACAGCTCTGCATTTAGGAAGTGTGGTAAACAAACAAGAGTTAAAATTAAGGAAATAATCAATCTTGTTTCTTAACAGGATTATATGTGAAGAACAGCTTACATCATTGTTACTTCTGGAGGTCCTCTTTTTCCCTGCTGGCCTGGACCACAGAACCTGCTGACCTGTTGGAGCTAATTCTGCCGACAGTCTGCTTGAGTTTGATCGGCCCAGATTTCACATGATAAAGGGAAGTTCTTTTTTTCCCTTCACTGTAATAGTGAAGGCAGCATGTGAAACAGAGGCCAAAGAAGTGCACAGCATGAGGAGGAAATGTCTAAAGCCTTCTTCTTCATTTGGATTTAGTGAATATTTGAGCGAAAGCATCACCTACTGATATTTTTGTATTACCTGAAACCTGGCTTTCAAAATCAATTACCACAAAGACATTACAATTATGGGTTACAGTCTTTTTGCCCCAGAAGCAGTGGTTGTTGCAGTTAATGTAAAATAAAAAATTCCATGCTTCTGTACGGTGCAGCAAACAATTTCTATTTTTTGCCCTCAAACTCCAGCTTTTTTAGGGCAATTTTATTATCATTTTAGGTTGTTATAGAGCCTCCTCAGGAAGCTGTGAGACTTTAATTTCATTCAGTGACAAACTGTGTATCTTTAATTTTAATGAAATTCTCCTGGCTGGAGAATTTAACTGGGACCAGACGTTTTCTGCCTCCAACAGTTTTAAATCTACATGTGATTCATAAAGTCGCACACAACTAATTTACATCCCAACATGTTCAACTCTTAAGTGCCCAGAAAAAAAAAACTATCAACAAACAGGCTCCTGTCTACAGATTTACTGAAGCAATCCTAGGTTTTCTCCTCAGCTGTTCAGTCTCCTCAAATAAAGGAATGCTATCTGGGTTCAGGCCAGAAAAACTAAATCTGAGGCAGACTGGCTGATTTTTTTAGAGAGCTCACACATCATTACTGCCTCCTTAATTGAAAAGGACAAATCACAGTTCTACCTCTCAAATTGCACTAAACACCTTAATGATCCCAAAAAATTCTGGAAATAAAAATTTTTTTATGGGGCTATCACCACACATGACATGCCAACGTTGGTTATAAGAGACTTTAACTAAAAAATGTAACATTTGAAACTGCTTTAATTAACATTTTGTTTCTGCAGGGTCTTTTTTTTTTTTTTGCTTCTTTAAATTCTTAGAGAACATGAGATTCTCTCTGCAACCACTCTAATCTGCATTTCAACCTTTCAGCTTTTCTCCTCTGAATGTCATGGAGGTCCACTGGGCCTTAAAACTGTTGGGTCCAAATGAGTCAGCAGGACCAGATCGGCTTATTATTATTCCATATGATTGCATGTTTGTGATCACTTGTCTGTACTTTGTATTTGGTTCTTTCCTTGTGATATTGTTATGAGCTGCATATCTTGTTAACTTCGGCTGCCCCGTTGGCCAGATCTCTCTTGAAACAGAGATTTTGATCTCAGTGAGACTTTTACCTGGATAAATAAAGGATAATAAAAATGGCATTGTTCCATAAGACTCTGCTTGTCCCCAGACTTCTGTGTGAAAATGTTGCCTTAAAAGCAAAAGTCAAAGAAGTAAATTATATGCGCATACTCTATTTGAATATGTTTCTGTGGGCTATTTTACATAAGCAAAGAATAAATACCTTAAGGCACTGTGTACCTGGATATATTCAAAACTTTATACCTCTACCTTATAAAAAGCTGCCTTTCTGCAGCTTCATTTGCTTTTTGTCTGAATGTCAATTATAAAACATTTATATTATAAACTGTCACTATGTGACAACTGAAACACTGAAAATTTTATGAAGACCTATGATTTCCTGGATGAAAAATGTCTGCTAAATGTTACACACCTTGAGGGATTAAGCAGTTCAGTACTATATGTCCTGTTCTGCATTCTGTTCACAGGGCTGCCCTCTCTGACTGGACCCTGACATCTCCAGGGAAAGTGATGCCTGGAGGCAGGGAGTTTTTGTGGCTGTGGTAGCTATAGAACATTCAAAAACTGCACAGAGCAGATGGCAAGGGATCACAATCCAATATACTGCACAATAAGGTGTATTTGGGGTTCATTCCATTCATAATGTTTTTATTATTATTTTTTAAAACTCAACGGATAAGTCATTAAAAGGTTTCCAGCTAAAGACAGAGCAGGGTTTGATTGTTTCACTTTCTTCTCTGTCACATTGCTGTTTTCTCAGCTTCCTCTCACAACCGTTGCATCTCTGGATATATGCTGGAAATAAATAACAACACACCCCCCCCCCTCCACCCCCCCACAATAAAACAAACTTACTTG
>VOQJ01017061.1:0-14485 GCA_015052665.1 Apistogramma diplotaenia | reverse complement strand
ACATGCTCAGGAGACTGAAGGCTGATGTGTTCAAGAACATGCCTGCAAAAACGGAGCTGATTGTCAGAGTGGAGCTTAGCCCCATGCAGAAGTAAGATACGATAAGATAAGATATGATACTATACGATAAGATACGATACGATGAGATACGATGAGATACGATACGATAAGATAAGATACGATACGATGAGATACCATGAGATAAGATACGATGAGATACGATACGATGAGATATGATACGATGAGATATGATAAGATACGATGAGATAAGATAAGATAAGATACGATACAATACAATACGATACGATGAGATACGATGAGATACGATACGATACGATGAGATACGATGAGATACGATGAGATAAGATAAGATAAGATAAGATACGATACGATGAGATACGATGAGATAAGATACGATACGATGAGATAAGATAAGATACGATAAGATGAGATACGATGAGAACAGATAAGATACGATACGATACGATGAGATGAGATACGATACGATGAGATACGATGAGATAAGATAAGATAAGATACGATGAGATACGATACGATGAGATATGATACGATGAGATATGATACGATGAGATACGATGAGATATGATAAGATACGATGAGATAAGATAAGATACGATACGATACGATACGATGAGATACGATGAGATACGATACGATACGATGAGATAAGATAAGATACGATACGATGAGATACGATGAGATACGATGAGATACGATGAGATACGATGAGATAAGATAAGATAAGATACGATACGATAAGATACGATACGATGAGATAAGATACGATACGATACGATACGATACGATACGATACGATAAGATATCTTTATTGTCTTTGACCAAAAACAGTGAAATTTTGTTGGAGCCGTCCTCCAGATTTTCACGTCTTCTTGTATCTGCCCTTTGACCCACAGGAAATATTACAAGTTCATCTTGACACGAAATTTTGAGGCTTTGAACTCCAAAGGTGGAGGGAACCAGGTGTCCCTGCTCAACATTATGATGGATCTGAAAAAGTGCTGCAACCACCCCTACCTGTTCCCCGTGGCTGCTGTGGTAAGGCCGCTGTTCTCAATCTGTTCAGTTCAGAGTGCAGAGTATGTCTTTAAGATGCCACGGATGGCAGATTTCAGCCTACAGCTTATTATTCAGGAATACTGTAGAAAACAATGCTTCTCCAGCTGATCGCCATCCTGCAACTTGCTTTTGTCTTTAAGGAGGCTCCTGTTTTACCCAATGGATCTTATGATGGTAACCTACTGGTGAAGTCCTCAGGAAAACTGACGCTGCTTCAGAAAATGCTGAAGAAGCTCAAAGATGAAGGCCACAGAGTTCTCATTTTCTCTCAGGTAACATCGGCACATCTCTGTGCCATCACTGGAAACCAGGTCCTCAAAGTCTCTCCTTAATTTAGCCATTTTTTATGACATGGCGGTTTTATGTGGTAATTCCACAGATGACAAAGATGTTGGATCTGCTCGAGGATTTTCTTGAGTTCGAGGGTTACAAATATGAGCGTATTGACGGGGGAATTACCGGGGGTCTGAGGCAGGAGGCCATCGACCGCTTCAATGGTGAGTTGTGTTTTCTTTGACTTGCACTTTTCTCTCAGCCTGGCTTTCACTTATTCACACAAAGCAACTCTGTGCTTGGTGTCGCGTCGCAGCGCCCGGAGCGCAGCAGTTCTGCTTCTTGCTTTCAACGCGAGCCGGAGGCCTTGGCATCAACCTGGCGAGTGCAGACACCGTCATCATCTACGACTCCGACTGGAACCCTCACAATGACATCCAGGTAGGGATCTCTCACAGAATCTGTGGATCTTTTTGTTTGTCGTCTCTTGAATCTCAGCAGCGTGACTCCTTGTAACGTCCCCGTTGTCGCAGGCATTCAGCAGAGCGCACCGCATAGGCCAAAACAGGAAGGTGATGATCTACCGCTTTGTGACTCGAGGCTCAGTGGAAGAGCGAATCACCCAAGTGGCTAAAAGGAAAATGATGCTGACTCACCTGGTGGTGCGCCCCGGCCTGGGCTCCAAAATGGGCTCCATGTCCAAACAGGAACTGGACGACATCCTAAAGTTTGGAACTGAGGAGCTTTTTAAAGATGAAATGGAGGCAGCGCGGACAATGGGTCTGTCTGTGTATACTGACATGTGTATTTGTCAGAAAGGAGTAAACATGTTTCTGTTTTCACGGTTAAGCACAGCATGCTCATGTTACTGTCAGTTGTGTAGATTCCTATCAGTATTTGTCGTCTCCAAAGCGCCCGCACTCGTTATTAAGTGAAGCCTCTCGTTAACAGGTGATAACAAAGATGGCGAGGAGGGCAGTGTGATTCACTATGATGATGATGCTATCTCCAAGCTGCTGGACCGCAGCCAGGACGCCACCGAAGACACGGAGATTCAGAACATGAACGAGTACCTGAGCTCCTTCAAAGTGGCTCAGTATGTGGTGAAAGAAGAAGATGGAGAGGTGAGACTTCAACCGCACATCACCAGCAGACTGGAGGTCTCCGTTATGAGATAGCTTCAGCGTGTGTGTGTGTGTGTGTGTGTGTGTGTGTCATAGGAGGAGGTCGAGCGGGAGATCATTAAACAAGAGGAGAACGTGGATCCGGACTACTGGGAAAAACTCCTTCGCCACCACTACGAGCAGCAGCAGGAGGATCTGGCGCGCAATCTGGGCAAAGGCAAACGCATCCGAAAGCAGGTCAACTACAATGATACGACCCAGGAGGACCAAGGTAGGCGCAACAGGCACACACGAGCTTCCCGTCAGGCCGGCATGCCTGATTTTTTTATTTACCACAGACCAGACGCTGCATGCTGAATGTTATACCTCATGCATTTATGCAGTTTTATCAATGGGCGTTAAAGCACTCCTCTTTTGTAGTAAGCCAGCACGCTGTCTGCTCTAGTTGTCCTCCAGCTGAACTCTTATTTAAGAGCGAATGAAGATTTTAAAGCTCGCTGCGGTTTAGAGTACACTCACAGTTAAAGTGACTGTCTGCCACAGTTGTCGGCCCTCACTTCACTTCCAGAGGCCTGAAGTGGGACAGTGTGTGCATGCCCAGCTGTAGTGGTCTGTAGTAATCTGCAGTGCCATGGCGCCCTCAGGTGGCCACCAACAGAAGCGAACGCAATGTACTGTTTCTCTTTGATGTGTGGCTCAGAATGGCAGGATGATCTTTCAGACAATCAGTCGGAGTACTCCGTGGGGTCCGAGGACGAGGACGAAGATTTCGAGGAGAGGCCCGAAGGTAGGCGGGAAAAAAAAACATCATTAGCCACTTTTAAATCTGAGAACAGACTCGAATATAATGCTTTTTTTTTATCCTTCCAAAAATACAACAGTGAAACAACACATAAGTAATTGGGTAAATACTATTAAACTTAATAAACAGAAGTGCTTTATGGTCTTTAGGCAAAACAACGCAGCACACTCAGTAAAGATGCTTAATCAGTAAATGTGTTTCTGACTGTGGACTTTTGTTCTTTGCAGGAGGACGCAGACAATCTCGTCGGCAGCTCAAGAGCGAGAAAGACAAACCTCTTCCCCCCTTGCTGGCTCGGGTCGGAGGCAGCATTGAGGTATGAATTCCAGGAACTCCTTACATATCTTAAAGTGCACCGTACTAGAAAATGCAGCTGGTCCTGTGCTCTGCCTCAGTAAATTCTTACACTCTTATTACAGTGTGACATGCACAGCCACAAGCGCAGTTTAGCCCTGCAGCCCTGTTTACTACACAGGAGAATAATGCTCAGCTCTGACTTTTTGAATTCATAACCTTCTTCCTCTTGATTGCTCTGGTTTTTCATTCCCATCGCTTCCAGGTCCTCGGGTTCAACGCTCGTCAGAGGAAAGCTTTCCTTAATGCCATAATGCGTTGGGGCATGCCTCCTCAGGATGCTTTCAACTCTCATTGGCTGGTCAGGGACCTGAGAGGGAAGAGTGAGCGTGAGTTCAGGTGAAGCCCGAATATTATTCATTCTTCAACGGCGACACAAGTAGTGTTATTTGCATCAGCTATAATTTTGTTTTCGCACAGGGCGGTTTTTACTCACGAGGGGGCTGCCATTATATTAAGTGGCAGCTCTCGGCTCCTTCATCAGCTGTTTAGCCTGTTTGTTCGCCCGTGGCGCAGCTCCACAATGCTCATATCGAGTTTGTAAAGGTCGGCGTCGCCAATTTCACTTTAGATTAGAGCGGCGGAGGAAAATGCCCACAGGTCGTTAAAACTCTAAAATTTTATGCCTACAAATTATATCAGGCCACTCCCGCTGCTGCCATCGCAGCTAATAAGAGTATTAGCGAACCCACTGCTTGGAGCTTATTCTCATTCTGTGTGGCAGCATTACGTTCTACCTGTTCAAACATCCTCACCTGTAGACGACAGGAAACGGGCTCATTAGTTGTTAAAAGAAACACGGAGTTTTGATGGTGACCATGCAGACACTTTATTCCATTGTTTTTTGTTCTTCAGGGCCTATGTGTCTCTTTTCATGAGGCATTTATGTGAGCCAGGGGCCGACGGGGCGGAGACCTTCGCTGATGGAGTCCCCCGTGAGGGGCTGTCTCGGCAGCATGTTCTGACCAGGATCGGAGTCATGTCCCTTGTCAGGAAAAAGGTACAGATCATTCAAGCAAAGACATCTTTGACACGGAAAACCACATCCTGAGCTGGAACGCTGAGATTAGAAAAAGTAGGTCAGCCTATCGTGGAAAGAGCCGGTGTGGAGACAGGAAAAAAATCACTGGGTGCAAGATTTTCCTTATTTTAAACATCAGGCATATTTTGTTTGTATCGTCTGCAAAAGACGACTTTCTGTATAACGAGTTTGAGCACTTTAATAATATGTCATCACACACAACTGTTTCTCTCTTACGCTGTGTTTCCACATGTGTTTGCAGATGTTTAAATAAACTGTTGCACCCATTTTCCTGGGAAAATATAAAGTACTCCCTTATTGAAAGGAAGTAGGCCATCCACTGGAAGTGTAGGATGATCTTTTTATTACAGCTGAATCCTTGTTTTCTTTCTGCAGGTGCAGGAGTTTGAGCACGTTAATGGGAAGCTGAGTTCTCCCGATCTGATTCCCATCGGGATGGAGCTGAAGAAGCTGAATGAGAGCGTGTCCTCCGATCCCAACACCCCCGTGCCAGCCAGCCCTGTTGCTACTCAGCCCAGCACGCCGATCCCACAAGGTCTCCTCCGATCGTCTTCTGTTGTCCTCTAAATGTTAAATTAGTTCATGCTGCATCATTTTATGGCAGGAAATGAGCTGAGCTGTTGTTTTCTGGAATGCAGAAAAAACAGAGTCTTTCTTGGGCGCCGCTGAGGACAAAGAAGCCACAGAGCAAGAAAACAAGAAGCTGTCAGAGCAGGAAGTGAGTCCCTTTTTCCTCCCTTTAAACGCCGCTTTCACTCTCTTCTCCTTTACTGTCTTGTCCATCATCTCATGGGTCATCACACCGTAACCACGGCTCCTCATCCTTAGAAGACACTTGTCAAACTCAGACACCTTTTAACTTGTCTCTCTTTGCCCTTTACTAACACTTACTTTCTCCTGCCGTCGTCCTGTGTGTTTTCCCTCAGCGGGCGTCCAGCGTGGAGCCAGCATCTGCAGCCGAGAAGGCAGCTGACAGTGACGAGAACAAGGGCGGCTCGGAGGAGAAAACAGGAGATGAGAGGAACAGGACCGAGTCGCCCTCCGCAAAGACCGAGCCATCTGCTAACCCAAAAGAGCCTTCTTTCAAGCAGGCAGACCCGCAGTCCACTCATACCTCACCTAAGAGTGAGTCTTTCATGATATGTGTGCTTCAGATTTTATTCATCTGCAAGGTTGTACTTTGTTTATTCATCCCTCTTTTTTCCTTCCGCCCTCAGTGGAGCCATGCAAAGAAAGTGAAAAGTCCTCAGAAAAAGGAGAAACTGATTCTCCTCTGGCAAAAACCGAGGACAAGGAGAATAAACCAGGTAATAATCCTGCATCTGCAGGATGCAGTGCAGTTATGAGCAGCCGTAAAGTGTAATTATGCAGATATTTATTTTAATAAATTGTTTAATCATTTATGTCTCTTTTGCAGACGATGTAAAGAGTGAAGATGCATTAGAGGGCCGATTAAACGGAGACAAAGACACTTTGGATGAGATGGAGGAGAGCAGGAAGGAAGACAAGAACGGATTCAAAGCAAAGTTCATGTTTAATATTGCTGATGGAGGTTTTACAGGTGGGAACCAATCAGATTTCATTCATTTTAAGTGACAGGAACAAACCCAAATCCTGTGTCCGTTTTACCTTTTCAGTTAAATGTTAAACTGCAGACTCAGACTTGAACAGGAAGCACGAGACAGCTCGGCTGTGCCGCACCGATTTTCCAGCACGCTGGTTTATTTTTAGTCCTGCAGCTTGAAGTCCTGCGTTTAAATAAAACTCAGAGTCACAAATGTGGCGTCAGTGGGAGAAATCGTCACTTAGAAGCTCACAGTGTGATGTTCGGAGACAGCTGTCTGTATTCTCAGAGTGAAGTCTGCACCTTCTTCTGTCTCCTCATCTTCCCTTTCCTTCCTCCTCTGCTTTGATGCGCATGCTTCCAAAAGTCCCTCCTCTCAGGTCATTTCAGGTGTCATCCTGATTCATGTTTGCTTTGCTATAACTTTTGTTTGCATTTATTCCTCTTTATGTGTTGCAAACATATGGGATATTACTTACTCATTTTGAACTGCCTGTTTTTATTCTCACGCCATCAGAGCTGCACACCCTCTGGCAGACCGAAGAGCGAGCAGCGCTGTCTTCTGGAAAGATGCATGACATCTGGCACCGTCGCCATGACTACTGGCTGTTGGCTGGCATTGTGACGTATCCTTTTTCCAGTAAGGAGCGAGAAGCTCGGCATATGGCGGAGGGATGTGATTACTTATGGCAGAAGTAGCTGCAGAGCTGATGTTTACAGAATGTGAAGATGATGGAAAACTGTGCTTTTCCACCAGCGTCTTTGCTCCCGTTTGCTTTCTTTGACCGCGACTGTGTCTCAGACACGGCTACGCTCGCTGGCAGGATATTCAGAATGACCCGCGTTACGCGATCCTGAACGAGCCTTTCAAGACCGAGATGCACAAGGGCAACTATTTAGAGATGAAGAACAAGTTCCTGGCTCGCCGCTTCAAGGCAAGTGAAAATCAGTAAAAAAAAATCTTTTTTTTTCACTGATTAAAATCTTCCTCCTGCCTCCGCTTGCCACATCTGCCTGTCATACACACACTGCTGTCCCCCTGCAGCTGTTAGAGCAGGCTCTGGTGATCGAGGAGCAGCTGAGGCGGGCGGCTTACCTGAATATGACCCAGGACCCGAGTCACCCCGCCATGGCTCTGAACACTCGCTTCGCTGAGGTGGAATGTCTGGCTGAGTCCCACCAGCACTTGTCCAAAGAGTCTCTGGCTGGGAACAAGCCCGCCAACGCCGTGCTGCACAAAGGTCTGCAGCCCAGTCTCAGAAACAGCAACAGTTTAACCTGCCAGGAGTCACTGCTGAACAACCACAGTAACTGATTCGTTTCTGCTTTGTTGTGTGTAAAATCACATGTAGTTTAACTTTAAAGCCCATGAAATCTTCTTAGACTTGCCGACGTTGCACTTTTCCTGAAGTCGCAGCATGATTTATTCTGTCATGATCGCTTGTGTTGTTGCTTTAATGTTCTTTTTTGTAACTGTTTCAGTGTCATTTCACTAATTGTTGTACACTAAAGCTGCCGCAACCTGTTATTAACGCGTTTTTTGTTTCAAGACGATGAGACAGCAGTAAATTCCATCCATCCGGATAGTAAATAGGATGTTTCCACTCCACTGTTTTGTGAAGAGCTTCTAAAAGGCAGCCAGTAAATATCCTGTTTGACACAGCGGCTTCATTTTATGTTAATGTGACTTACCATTAAAACATGCTTACAGTGATTAGTAGGAGGAACGTTTGGGAAGAGGCCAAAGACTGATTGAAACTGAGGCGTTAAAATGTTATCGCTTCACAATGATGCTGCTGTGACCCCCCACTCGTTTGTTTGCCAGTGAAAAATGTTTTGGCATTTGCTTCTTGGCACTTGTTAATTTCAAGTCCTGGAACTAACAAATTAGCTTTTTTTTAAAAAATTATTTGAGGTTCGCACTCGTTTCGTCAAGGATTTAGAAAAAGTTTTTCATGCGTTTTATCTCCTTCGTTCTTTTAATGGCAGCATAAGCGCAGCTGCTCTCCTTACACTTTGATGTGTGTGCTCGTGCTCTTGCAGTGCTGAACCAGCTGGAGGAGCTTCTGAGTGACATGAAAGCCGATGTGACGCGACTGCCCAACATGCTGTCCAGGATCCCGCCTGTGTCAGCCCGCCTGCAGATGTCTGAGAGGAGCATCCTGAGCCGCCTCACCAGCCGAGGCAGCGAGCCTCCGCCACAGCAGGTGAGACGGGCTTTGGAAAACTAAAAAAAAAATAAAATAAAAATAATTAAAATGATCTGAGTTCTTTTTTTTTTTGGTAAAACATGTTAAGGCTCATAAATGAGCAACTTGGGTGATTAAATTTGAGGAAAAAGAAAAGCTGTGGCCCAAAAACCTTTGAAGTTCTCGGTCGTCACGACTACACAGCCACATTATTCCTTTGAAAACTCAAACTGTGGCTCACTATTCCCCACGGAAGAGTTCCCTCAGGTGCAATAGGAAAAAAATCTCCCTTAAGTTGTTTACTTTCCCCGCTGAGCTCCACACTGAGCTCCACACTGAGCTCCACACTGAGCTCCACACTGAGCTCCACACTGAGCTCCCGAAGGATTCAGCAGAAACGCCCGTGTCTTTGCTTTCCTCCGCTGCACCTACTCGCCGGAGCAGAGTGTGTGTTTTATTCTGTTATACGAGGGATCATTTCAGCCACGTCGTCTCACTGGCCATGTGCTCCTGACAGTCCTTTTTGGTTGTTATGGCAACACTTTGCAGACCGGGAGACATTCGACATGCCTTTTCTCCGCTTTTATCTCTGCTTACTTTGCCTTTGTGGCAAGAAAACTTCTCTGACAGAGCAGCTCGAGCCTGTTGAGTGCTGTGTAGCAACCTCAGACCGAGTGCGCGCTGTAATCACAGGGAGGATCTCCTGGCGTGCAGCCGGGTGATTAATCCGTTGTGTGTGTGTTTCAGCCGTTTAGCCCAGGTGGGTTCGGCTGCTCCCAGATGTACAGCGGCAGCTTCGGTGGGGGATTCAGAGGACCGGGCGGGCAGCCCATGGTTAACTACAGTCAGATGCCCCTGGGACCTTACGTCAGCGGTAACGATCAGCATTTTGTACATGTGACATACAACAATTATTTCATATACAATAGGCAAGCATAGAATAAAGAAGCTACAGATGTTTCACTTGCAGCAGCACTGCTTTCCTTCCAGGTCAGCGTAGATAAGTCATGGATGATTTTCATTCATCAAAAATCTGTACGAATACATTTCTTGTGCTTGTTCTATAATGAGCCACTAAAAACGAGATCTCTTCTCTTTCCAGTGTCCTCTAATGGCCCCCCACCCCCTACAAGCCATCTGGACAAGAAGTCACTTGACTCCTTGAGGGACGTGGCGACGCCTGACCTCAAATCAGGCAAACCTAGTGATGTCATCTGCATTGAGGACTAGACCAGCTCTGTAACACTGACCCGAGGTCAGAAATTCCCAGGGATGGAAACTCAAAAGGATGACTGCTGACCAACTCTCGCGCCACCCTCTCCGTCTTCTCCTGCTCCTTCCTAACTCCAAATCTAAAAATCAAGCTCTCGTCTCTCTATGGATAAGGCAATTAACTTTTTAATGCAGAAGTATGTATCTTAACAATTGCACTTTTATCTTTAATGAATCCTATAGAAGTATTTCCGCTAGATGTTTGCTTTTGTTTACCTGTGACGGAAAGCTGCGGATTAGGGAGGGAAATGGAGCAGCTTCTTTGAAAAGAGGACTTTTTTTTTTCCCGCCCTGCACTACAGCGGAAGACTCGGTGGCTCCGAGTTCCCGACGCTCTCGATCGGAGCTCGGTCCAAATCCTGGAATGTGTGTTTTGTTTGCGCCAGCCTCGACCTTCTCATTCTACGCGCACCCACTTGCTTTTACTCATCTGCCTATTTGCTGTACACTGTGACTGTGCCCCTCTGGAGCTCGTCGCCCTTGAAGAGTAGAGGAATCGAGGACGTCTACAGTCACAGCTTGATAAGAGATTGTTTTTGTTTTTGTTGTTTTTTTTAAGGCCAGTATTGTTATTTTTAATCGAACACGTGTTTTTGTCATTCATGTTGTAACCAGTGGAGAAAATATTGATTTGAAAGCATCAAAAACTATAACCATGTATGCAGTAGCTGGACACAGGCTGTCGGAGTCCTCTAAAGACTGCCACCTGCTGGTAATCTTGAGAAAGTAATTTCTGCTAAACCTGCAGGTAGACTTGATTGCAGTACCGGGGGAACATTTGCCTCTTGTTACTGCAAATACTGAGAGACTGCTGTTTATTTTACCTCACATATGTCTAATGATAGTGAACACATGTAAACATACATGGATGAAATCAGAAGCCTGGCTTATCGTTGTACATGAAAACCGAGGGAGAAATGTTTGGGAGCGGCAAGAATGATTTTTAATGCATTTTAGAGAAGATTGAGTATTTCTGTGTATGGTACAATATTTGTGATTCTTTCTATATTTGAATGTTAGTAGTGGCTGTAGAGCTTAACCCTGGGTCCGTGACCAGTGGGGACTTCACTGTAAACAGGGACCCATCTGGTCTGCATCCACATACAGGGCTTCAGTGTTACTGAGACCAGAGTCCTGAATGGAGGGTGGAGTTTAACCCCTCTCATATCCCAGGGACTTTCCCCGGTTCCCTTTTAATCGTTAGGACTAAATAAGAACACATGTGCTTATGGTGCAGCGTCACCTCAATTTTTCGTATTTAACGCAGGCTGCGCTTTTGTTTGCTTCTCTTTTTTTATTTTTTTGTTGAGGTTGAACTCTGATGTTTTTGGTCACTCGGTGCCGTTAAAGAAGACGATTCAGAATGACTTGTTCTTTGATGCAGTGCATTTCCTCCACACGAGTGTGCAAATCGTGGTGCCACAGTCAAAGCGCTTTCGAGGGCCGTCGTTGCTCTCAGATGATGTCTTCACGTCCGGCTTCCTTAGTAACGGTGTACGTGGTCTTCTATTGCTTTACCCGGTGATAAGGCTGCTGCATATCTAATCATTCCATCCACTGTTCTGTGCTAAAGTGACTGCGCACTAAGTAAAACAATCTTTTATAAATTCACACATTTAATTTTCTATTTTCTGCAAAAAATGTTTGAATGCACAAATCTTTATTGACAAATGTATCTCTTTTTTTTCCTCCCAAAGATATGTTTGTATTATGATGATGATGATGATGATGCCATTGCCACAGCACTTATTTGAAATTGCTGAAAGGATAATTGTAAGCGATGAATCTAAAGTGAAGAGGTCGTGATGTGCAGAGTTGGTGTGTATTTCCTTGCGCGCTGACTGTCATGAGGTGCTCTCCTCCGATCCCCTCTTCATCTTTACGCTCACGTCACGCTCGTCGTTTCTCAGAATGCTTTGACTTAAAACCCAAAATTCAAAACATCACGATTTGGAAAGCGTCACGAGATGGATCTCGAGTGCACTGCGCTTTTTGTTTTGTTTTTTTTGTTGTTGTTTTTTTTAGTGTGACTTGATGCTGTTTTTGTTTACTGTTTTTTTTCATGCCAGCAACTACTTGACCATGACATGGATGGTTGACAGACAGAACCTCAGAAACATGTAAATACTTGTTGAAATTGAAAGATTTTTCAGAGATAAGTCCATGTCATATAGATTTTTGTATTAAACTGAAAAAGATGAATGTTTACTGGATGGTGTTGCCATAGAACTGCTGTGTGCACCGTATGTGCTCATCAATCGAAAACTCGTCTTTTTTTCCTCCGGAGCTGTGACCATGAGATGACGTCAACAACACTTCACTGAAATGCAATCAAACTGAAGTCAGTATGAATGTAATGTCTGTTAAAAAGGCTTCAGTCTAATATTATAAATATGTTAACAATGTATGCACATGCTTATTAACGTGGCTTCAAAAGCTACCAAAAGACCCTGATAAAAGGCACCTTTGTTGCAGTGAATGCACAGCATGTGAAGCGTTTGATGGTTCACTTTTGGGAGGTGGTGGCATATCAGGCATTTACAGACAATGAGCGCCGAGCAGTGTTATGGTACTGATATTTGTGCTGTATAGCAGTTGAATGAAAAAAAAAGTGAATTGTCATCTTTTTATTTGTATTCTGTGTATTTGTTCAATGTGTTTTAATAAATCTTCTGAACAACAGAGTCTTTTTCCGGTAACTTCTTGCCTTTCAGTGTGGCAGCTGAGGGAGCGTGCAGGTGAATAACTGAGCTGAATGACGTTTGTTTTCACCTCGCGCATTAACTTCTGTTCACTGTGCGGTGACTTCCGGCATGTGACACTGCAGGACTGCAAGCGAAATAGGAACTCTGGTGTCAGCAAGAGACAAAGAAAGCAAAAATATTAATTGAATCCAGTATGAATGCAACAATGGAAAGTAAAAAGTCTCATGCAGAGGTGTCAAACATGGAGCTAAGGGGACGGAACCAAAGGGTCTGTCATAGCGGGCGGTGTGATCGGACCCCAGAGCAGGACTCCGTACCTGTACACATGCATCAACTAAAAAGGTGTTTATTGTTGAATCAAAACAAAAGCTCACAATCCTCTTAGGAGCAAGGCGAGGCAGGTAATCCGAGACGAGCCGTGACTGCACAAACGCTCCACCATGACGCCGACAAAGAGCTGACGAGAACACAGACAATACAGTATATGCACACTAGGTAACGAGACGGTGGGAAAGAGCTGGGTGGGAAAACAGGTGAACACAATTACACAAAGAAGACTGGGGGAAGCAAGGACATACCAAAATAAAACAGGAAGTGGAAACACAGCCCAGGACTGAGACTCCAGAACTCGACACAGGGACAGATGGTGAACATTAAAACACAAAAATAACCCACAACAAAAAACACAAGCCAGGAGGAAACAAGGAGACCAAGATAAGAAAACATCATAACACATAAAACAGAATATTAACAAACAAACAAACACAAAGCGCTGGGCCATCAGCCCAGGACCATGACGGTGGACTCTGGTCCCTCTTGTCTTTCACATTTTAGGTTTACCACACAGGCATGAAAATGCATTGTAGGAAATACAATAATTCATGCATGTGTGTTTGTAGATCCACTGTGGTTCGTGATGCACTTGTAATAAGACATATTGCTGAAAATGCACTGATTGTTTGGATGGCTTATTAAATTTGGAGTTTACCTGTACAGGAATTCGCGGTTCGCCGTTCGCGGATTTTTAAATAAATATTAGTGTAGGAACTTATAAGTGCTTATAAATGTAGGAACATCGCTGTTTCGCGAGTTTTTGCGGTACTCGTTCTTCACATGCATACGTGTGTTGTACAGTAATGAATATATTTGATGAATTTTGCATCAAAAAATCAACAAATGTATAAACATTTATTAAAAACATTAATTCTAACACTAAAAGAATATTACCCAGCGGCCGATTGAGACGCTACTTACAGTACCGACGTGAGATTGTAAACAACACACGATTGGTTGACTGATGGAAAGCGACCAACCAGAGAAAGCTGCTGTATACCAGTCGCTGATTGGCTCAGTGACCGTCACAGCTTGTTTTCTTATGTTCGCGCTCGGCTGCCAATCTCCGCTCTTCTGTTCGACGTTATTAAGGTTATCAAGGGAATGGGAAAGTGTTATGTAGTGTATAACTGTGTGTGGAGGGTTTATAAAAACCTGAAATACTGTATGACTAATAAAATTATTTATAAATATTAAAATAAAAATATGGTTCCTACTTTGAGGATTTTCACTTATCGTCCTGGAAGGTAACACGCGCGATAATTATCATTATAGACAAGCAGGTTATACGTGAGTTTGACACCCTTGGTCTAATGCATATTGATTACTTTAAGTAAACATGCTCATCATATCCCGATGAGGTTTATTTACATTAACTAATTCTGAATGCTTGCAATTGGTGTTTAATGTGGTGCCAACACTTTTTCATTGTGATTGTTCCCTGTGCTTCTTCAGATATTCACCAGACTGCACCCTGACCACGTCACCATAACATGACGGGCCCAACACAGAGAGACCACACCTAAGTTATATGCCATCTGTACTGTGGTCACCAGGACAAAAAAAATCGGCATGCATAGAATTGTCAGTCAAATGTGAATAAAAAATAATAAAAAGACTTTGTTAACTTTGCCCCCAATAATAATAGTAATAGTATTAATAATAATAATAATAGTAATAGTAATAAGAAGAAGAAGAAGAAAAAGAAGAGGAAGAAAAAACCTTTTCC
>VOQJ01017060.1:37166-52506 GCA_015052665.1 Apistogramma diplotaenia | reverse complement strand
TTGTCCTAAAAGCCTTCAGCTGATCCAAAATGCTGCAGCTAGAGTGCTGACAGGGACTAGAAAGAGAGAGCATATATCTCCCATATTGGCTTCTCTTCATTGGCTCCCTGTTAAATCTAGAATAGAATTTAAAATTCTTCTCCTCACATACAAGGTCTTGAATAATCAGGCCCCATCTTATCTTACAGACCTCATAGTACTATATTACCCCAGTAGAGCACTTCGCTCTCAGACTGCTGGCTTACTTGTGGTTCCTAGGATATAAATGATACAGAAATTATATGGTTTTGCCTCCTTAATCTCCTTGTATGCTATAAGCCCCGGGGGATGGAGGATATGGCACTACGATTACCGCTTATGTGTTATTGTTCTGCTATTTGAGCTCAGATTGTTTGACGGCACAGAGACCAGAAATGCAAACCTCTCTCAGACCTAAAGTAACGAGACTGTTTGAAAATGCAAGAAGTAGAAAGTACCGATATTTGTGTAAAAATGTAGGGAGTACAAGTAAAAAGTAGTCAGAAAAAGAAATACTCAAGTAAAGTACAGTACCTCTGGGAATTAGGAATAGGAGTTCAGACTTCATGCCCTGAATGCACCCCTGTTTTTAGAGTAGACAACTGAAGTCCCAGATTGTCCTGTAAGCTACGTGACTGGACACTGATTAAATTCAACTAATTGATATTTATAACTTGTGTTTGGAATCTTTTTTCGTCTAAACAAACACGCTAACAGTTATTTTTAGCCGGGAAATTCCTTCAGCTGACACTAAACCACAGCAGTGACAGTCTGCAAAGTCTGCAATGACAGAAGACAGACCTGGCCTCCCTAAGTGGGCCCCACCCGACTCCACCCACTCCCATCAATGGATGCTTGATTCTGTTTAAACAAATTTGACCGTCTGAACTGAAGTCCAATAAAGAGGAAGTTTTTCTGAGAGTGAAAACAAGAAAATTCGGAAAAGAAAAGCCAGCCAGTGGTGAGTGAAGTAAATGTTGCTATTCCAGCTTTAACTGTAGGAGAGGCATCGGAATCATATCCCACTTTATTCCTCGATATTGTTAGAAAATAAATCTATTCAAGATCCCAAAAGATCCAAAATGTATATTTAATTTAAATTTCCTAGTAGAAGTAGAAAGGTTGAAGAAGGGTTATTATTGGGCAGCAAACCTGCGAGCCTCAGCCTGCTGGTAGGAGGGCTTCCTGACAGCTCATTAATGGCGCTTCTTTTTGCATCAGCCAGATTTTCTCCAAATATGAATTACAGGATAGAAAAATTTGAACTGCCTCGATCAGAATCAGGACAACTTGTAGGTTGCCATTTACTGACACACATCCTGCATTTGTTACAATCACGCCTTCCCTCCATCTCTCTCTGACTAAACCTTTGAAAACTGGAGGCTCAGAGGCTTTAGCTCTTTGAAAGATATTTCAATCAACAATTTGAATCATTTGACCAATTAAGTAAAACGTTTTCTGTTTCACCAACACAGTTCTTCAGAAATCTGCAATTTTGAAACTATGAAAAATATAATAAAAACATCTTCCAGAAGACAAAGATGTGACACGCTCTTGTTGGGTCCCCCAGATTAAAAAATTGATTACTAATTTATTAAGTTATTCTCTGATTCAAACTCTGGTCCAATCACATCTGGGAATCAGGAGCGTTTGGTCTTCGGCCAACCATTCTAGGTGTTTCTTATCCAGCTGTTCCAGCTGTGGGATGCAGCTAGCATCTTTAGTCAGTATGTGTGGACTGTGTCAGTGCTGGTGGTCCAGCTTGTTGCAATCAGCTGGCCAATCAGTGGCATGCTGTACTTCGGCGTCGTATTTTCGGATCCCTTGGAACCCCGGCTGAGTGAGAACTAACAGAGCATCAGGTACTAATGGTAACGCGGTGAAGGTGAATCAGATATGGAAGCAAATAAATCTCAGTGTTTACTTCTTTTGCATCACTAAGATAACTATCCTCATGAACGGATATCAGAAAATTATTCATGTTACACAATATAAACATAGACTGCAGATCATGCTTGTGATTCCTGCTTTAAACTCATATCAGAGACGATGAGTTTGAATAAGCTGTGGAAACATTAATGATCACAGGCAGGTTATAACCTACAGCACATGAAAATGATGATTACACCGTCTGAACGTTCATCCTCGGATACAAACACAAACATCCACTGAGGCAGCTCTGCCTCTCAAAGCAGGATTTCCTCTGTATAATCTGTGAAAACAGAGGACACTTCAGTGTAATCACAATAAACTTTGTGTAATCATAGTAAACGTCTGTCTAATCAGAGTAAACGTCTGTGTAATCAGAGTAAATATCACAGTAATCAGAGTAAACATCAATGTAATTAGAGTAAACTTTGTGTAGTCAGAATAAATATCAGTGTAATCAGAGTAAACATCAGTGTAATCAGAGTAAATATCAATGAAATCAGAGAAAATATCAATGTAATCAGAGTAAACATCAGTGTAATCAGAGTAAATATCAGTGCAAACAGAGTAAATATCAGTGTAATCAGAATAAACTTTGTGTAATCACAGTAAACTTCAGTGTAACCAGAGTAATTTTCAGTGTAATCAGAGTAAACATCAGTGTAATCGGAGTACATATCAGTGTAATCAGAGTAAAGTTTGTGTAATCAGAAAAATATCAATGTAATCAGTGTAACTGTGATTACACTTGTAAAAGTAATCAGAGTAAATTTACTCTGATTACACTTAGAAGTGTAATCGGCGTAAACATCGGTGTAATCGGAGTAAACATCTGTGTAATCAGAGTAAACTTTGTGTAATCAGAGTAATTTTCAGTGTATCAGAGTAAATTTACTCTGATTACTTGTAAAAGTAATCACAGTAAACCTCAGTGTATCCAGAGTAATATCAGTGTTAATCAGAGTAAACGTTTGTGTAATCAGGGTAAACATCAGTGTAATCAGAGTAAACATCAGTAAAATCGTGGTATCAGAGTAATCAGAGTAAATTTACTCTGAGAGTTTTGAGATATTACATATTACCAAGATATACTGTAATACTAAGTTAGAGCTTGATTTTGTTGACAAAACCTTTTTGTTTTGCGAATAAATTGGCCAAAGTTGTAAAAAAACAAAACAAAAAAACCCTCTTACATATTGTTGATAGGCAGTGAGAGAATAAGAATATAAAAATTACCGTATTTTTCCGGACTTTAAGAATCACTTTTTTTCATAGATTGGCGGGGGAGGTACAGGGATCTGGGGGGGACTAAACACAGAAAGTAACAAACAGAAATCAAAAACAGAATAATAATTAGCACCCTCAGTTTTCCTTTCAAAGCCTTCATCTCTGGCTGCTCCTCTCCCTCCCTGCTGCTGTCTTCATCTACAGCTGCTGTTACAGAGGACGTGGAGGCTCCAGCAGCCACCTACAGTTAAACTCTATAATTTATTCGCACATAACTTCTCCACACCTCCTTTCTGTCGCTTCGGTTTCTGCACTGAAACTAGCTGGAGGTGCGGCCACTTTGGTCCTGTTTCCTGATTGGTTCAGTCCACTGTCTATATTGAAGAAGAGCCAATGGGCCGCCCCTTCTAAATTGTGGGCCGGTGTCTTTGAAAAACCAGAAGAAAAAAAAGTGAAGAAAATAAAAATCCAACAGCATCAGCCCATGAGGACCGTCGGCCTACCGGGCATTTGATTACCAGTCCAGCCCTGGATGAAGGCATGCCTGAAGTTGGCTTTGGAAGGGACACGATGTCTGGCCTTTATGCTCTTTGGGTTGTAACTCTTTTAGCTGAGTTTATTAATAAATTAAAAATTAAACCCACGTTTCTTACAACCCTGAGCTACAGGTCATAACAATACTGACACTGATTTGAACTAAAACTTTCAAATTTGGATTCACTCCTGTTGCGTCTGATTGTTAGTACCTCAGTGGAAAAATGTTGTCCTGACAACCACCCCTCCACTGAGAGGCTCAGATGTATTTCAGTACTTTCAAATACTGTTGATCTGCTGTAGATAAGTTTTCTTAGGCCTGACACTTGTTTTGTCCTCCCTTTGTCCAGTTTCCAGTTTTTAAGGACAGACTGCGCATCTAGCTGAGATCTGCTAACTGTTATGTTTGACATTTTTTCATAGATTCAACTAAAGAAATGGTAATAAATTATGTGGTTTTGTAACAGGCTGCTGGTAACAAAGTGCCTGAAGAATCTATTTAAAATGGGCTCTTGGTTAAGCTGTCTGTTGTGTGCAGACACTACACGGGTTCATCCCTTGAGTTAGGTGCCATTTATGCCTGAATGATTCATAGCTTAGCGTTAAGTGGCTCAAATGCCACCGTAAGCATGCATCTGAAAATGGCTCGGGTACAAGCACTGAACTACAAATGAATGAAAAGGCAGCCAAAGAAAAACTCTGAAAGACTTTCAGAAAGCTTGGAGAACTATTGCTTAAAAAATTAAGTCTGACTGCTTGGAAGGAACATATAAAGAAATGAGGGTCGGTTCAAGACTTTTACACAGCACTGCATGCCTTGAGGTCTGTTTTGCAGCTAGCTATGACATTACATACTCCTGAGCATATATGGTTGGATTGTAGTCTTAAGGTTAATGCAGTACTCCCCCATTCTTAAACCGTGGCCTTATTTAAGCGCCCGTGTAACACCAGAACAGGACTAAACGATTAAAATGTTTATCCTGATGGTCTTGCAGGGACCCGTGGCAGGACGTGCCGTGGTGCGTGTGGATCTCATCCCGAAGCTGTGACCTCTCTCAGGTCTTTTCAAACTTCGAGCTGTACAACATGATCCGCCTCGGGGTCCACCTCAGTCCCAGCTCCACAGAGTGGCTCAAACCGCGCAAGTTCGACTACAGCGACTTCAGTGAGTCCATTTCTGTAACGCAGCCGAGTTAAAACTGCGACACAGGCTGCAGAGAGTCTGTAGCTTTACTGTCCTTTAGCTGGAAGGATGCGGATAAAATAGCAGTAATTAAAAGTTTGAAGCGTATTTCTGTCCTTGCTTTTCTCTCCTCCGCAGACTTCAGCCCTCCTTCAGTCTCCGTCTCCTTGAAAGACGAGCAGCTGGTGGTGCAGGTGCAGTTCCCTTGTGCTGCCAACCGGAGGTGCTCTCTGGAGAGATGCTGTCCCATCTCAAAGCTGATTGACCCCTGGACCACAGTGACTGTGTATAATGCACTCAGTGGTGATGAATATCAGGTGTGACGTGCTTTGTCTTCCCCCCCAGTTTTTCTGAGGGATTTCATTTAAACCTGTCCCCAAAAATAGTTTTATTAATAATGTGTTAATAATACATTAATAATACAGTTTTAATACCTGAATTAATACAATGCAAGTGTTGTTATGAAACTGCTGCTGATTTTCTTTGAAAATTAATGGATTGTTTGTTTTATTTGCAGCATGTATCCTAGTATGTAATTTCAGCTTTTTTCCTTTGTCTGTTTTTTCATTCATGACCAGTCTTTGTACCTGACCCTTTTCAGAGGAACGTTTTGTTTACCAAGCCACTTACCGCTGAGCTATGACTCATCCAAGCATAAAAGGCACCTAACCAAAGGGATGAACCAGTGTTGTCACTACATAACAAACTGCTTAGCAAAGAATGCGTTTTAAACTGTATCTTCAGGCACTTTGTCACTAGCAGTCTGTCACAAATACAGTTGAATCTATGAAAAAAATGTCAACAGATAACACAGGCATTTAACAGGCATACAAACGGGGTTTTTTTGTTTTGTTTTTTTGCACCAACAAGGTGATCCCTAAAGAGCTATTAGCTGAAAATGTGGCATATCAGCACGGTGAGTGGCGTGTGAACATCATGTCACTAAGAAACAGTTAGAAAAGCCAGCAAAGACCTGACCCTTCAGTTCATCCATCTACTGTTCACTGAAGCCTCATCAGAAATGGTCTCAGATGGCTCTGAAGAAGCCACTGGAGCTGCATTTCAGCCAGTGGTGTTGATCAGTTTGGATTGGCTGATCCCAAACACACTGCCAACGCAGTAAAAACATACAGTACCTGGATAGAAAAGCACTATCAGTCGTGGACTGGCCTCCTCAGAACCCGGTCCTGAACATTACTGAAGCAGTGTGGGATCATCCTGACAGAGAACAGAACTAAAGGAAGCCAGCATCCAGAGAAGAGCTTCAAGAAGCCTGGAGAACTGTTCCTGAAGACTGCTTAAAGAAAAGACAGAAAGCTGCCTCAGAGAGTTCAGACTGTGCTGAAGAATAAAGTTGGTCACACAAAGTACTGACTTTGAAGCTTGTTAGAATTGTATAAATCCATTACATACTTAAAGGGTTTGAATTAAAAATCTAAACAGTATTTAGTAGCACTTCTTTAATTAGTGTTGTAAACACAGTATAATGCATGATATTCTAAAAGATGATCGTATTGTTTTACATAAAAAAACGGTAACTGTTAAATGTAGCACAATAAAATTCTAATTCTTAGTGAAGTAGATGTAAATATAGTAGGAGTTCTATTTACAGGTTATCCGTTTTGTTTCTTGCAGAGCCGCACAGTCTGGACTCAGGAGGTCATGTCCTACGTGGAGTTCTCCGGTTTGTCTCTGGGTCAGAAATACTGCGCTGAGGCCAACTTCTCCTTCCCAACCTTCGCCATGGCTGCTTCACCAAAATCAGCCCCTCAGTGTGTCGAAACGGTCTTCAAATCAGGTGAGAAGGACACTGAAGATGAATTACAGTCCACTTTTAAAGCTTGTGGTCGCCAGATTATGCCGTGACCTTTGACAGCTTAATAACTCGCTGGTAACACTTAAAAAATAAATGCTGCTTCTATATTTTTGACCCTGGAAACAGTAACTAGACCTGTCACAACATATCCTCCTTTCATTAGTTATAAGGTCAATAATATTGCTCAGGTGCAATTAGGATGCCAAGAACCTTCCAGGAAACTGCCGGAAAGCCTCATAAGGACAGTTGTGTTTGAAGGACCTGAACCAAAGCTCATAAGTCCAAGAGGTCACCTAAATATCCTGCAGAGGCTTGGCTCACCTCTTCCTGCAGCTTTACTGCTTATCCAACTTGTTTACCTCGGGTCGGAAATTATTCAGTGTAGCTGCATGATTGTTGAAGCTGTGATGCATGTATCCATTTCCTGCCTACAGGGCTGCTGCCTGTGCTGTGTATGGGAATCGGCCTGACATCTCTTCTTCTGTTCCCGCTTCTCATCGTGTTTCTACGAAAATCAAGACGAGGCACACCAGCCACTGAGAACCAACCCAAGGCTCCGGTACGATTTACTTAGTTTCAGTTTATTTTCCTCTCTGCTTCTTTAAAATACTTAAACGGAAGCACACAGTTTTCCAGAATAAGAATTCTCTGCTTTCATTCTTTAAGTCTGTTCAAGAGCCGATCTCTTCGGTTCCTCTGTCACCGGCTCCAGTCGACCTTTGCGAGATCCACTTGGAACTCATTGATGACCACATTTCCACTGAGCCCTGCCCTGGTCTCACCTCCAGTCAAAACCCGACTCTCAAGCAGGGAAGCATGCACTCAAATAATCTTCTCCATTATGACCCCAGCTCTCGTGCAATTTACTGGAAAAGCGGAGGGATGGAGCAAGATTGCAGCCTGGACTCTGGCATCAGCATCCCACCTGTTTCTCTGTCCACTGAGGTGACATGTGGACCCAGCGGAGACCAACGCTGAAAGACTAAGAGCTCTTTGTGAGTGTTGCTCTGTAAGGCGAAGTTTGCCTCTTGCTCCCTAAGGGATGAAATAGGAGAATTAACTGCTCAAAGTATGAATTCTCCAAGTTATTTTGCATCTGGAGATTGACAAAAAGTTGCATTCAAAGATGTTGGAAGCTAAACCTTTGGGAAGTCTTTAAACTCGGGGACAAATGGAAGCCTTAAAAACTACAGTTTCAGGAAACATGACTGAAAGCTACAAAATGACAGCTGAAGGAGCTTCTAGGTTCGCGAATGAACCGTATAAGGAGAAAACGGTCTTTTCCCCAGCTTCTAAATGCACCTATCTGTTGGAAATTTAGACAAAACCTTCACCTGAAGCCAAAGGAACATAGTTTTTTTTTTTCTGAAGGACAAAATTTAGCCTATGCACCGAATGGGAGTGGCCCTCCAATTTCATTGTACAGCTGTATAATGACAATAAAGGATATTCTATTCTATTCTAAAATTGATAATAGAGAATTTGCTTGGACTTCCACTCATGGGAAGACTGTGGCATTGTGTTAACGCACAATCAGACCAGCAGACTGCTCAAACTTCTGCTTTTATGGAGGTGCTCAAACTTACTGATTATCAGTTAATTAAGTGTATCTGATTAGCAGTGCCTGGCTGCCACTGAGCCTCTTAATTCCCATGGAAGCAGCACGGGCTTACTTAGTTTTTCACAGGAGAGCATCGAACCTGTGAAACCTTCCTTTTTTACGTGACTGCAGGAGGCTCGGCACCGCAGCTACAAAGGCTATGACATCTACGTCTAGTACTCCATTAACAGTTTTAACCTGATTATCCATTGTGCTTAACAAAGATTTTCAGTTGTGCTATTAGCCATTATAACAGTTATCCGTGCTGTTAGCTTACAATTGAGCTGCTTGTCACTGTATTACTGGATATCAGTGTCCTATGGGTCCATTAGTTTTTCAAATACGTTTTTCTGTTAGCCATACTGCTTTTATTGACCCATTTTTATCTATATGTTTTTGAAATTATATGCAATTATCACTACTTTTTTAAAAACTTTTTTTATATATGCTTTTTGTTCAAACTTGTTCAAGTCCACCCAGTTCTGTAATTAATTTCCACCTACCCTCCCCCAGCTGCTGAAGAAGCAGGGTACCTCCTGACTGGGACTTCCTGTTAGGCCTGTAATGGCTCCTCAATACCCATTCCCTGTCTTCCAGTTTGGTTCTAGCAGAGTTTTTAAGCGTTGAAGCCCCCCAGGAGGGCGAACGCTGCCTGTGCTGGAGCTTCTCTGACGCGAATAATGGCTCCCTTCCATCTGTTTGGGTGCTGTCCTGTACTTAACTCTGTACTCTGAACTTTGCGTCCTGCATGGGGAGAGGGGATAAACACAGGCCACAGGTTTACCTCCGATGTTATGAGTCTGTTTTGGTGTCAGCTATTAAGTGATAGAAATGTGTCTCTCAAGCTGAAACCTATGAGCAGATTCCTCTGAGATATGAGTCAGTGTTGCAGGAAGAGGGTCAGAGAACTGAACGGTGAGTGAAAATTACCAGTGAAGCAAAAACAGTTTATCTGGCAGGACCAAAAGGAGTTTTTGTGCCGAGTTCCAGTCCAAACCATAGCTTCATAAACAAGAACTAAGAAAACTTCTGACCCCCCACATGCAGCCAGCAGCTCCTTCATGCTGCTGATCCCCCTAAAGTGATAACATAGTGTGTTGTTATTATGTTTTTTTGTCATTCGTTGTTCTGAAATGTTTCTGACTCACAGTTGCCCCATCAGAGTTTCGCTGCCTCTTACCCGTGACTGGCTCCTCATCCTCCCTCCCACATGAAGACTAGGAACATCTTGACATCTCACTTTTTTTTGCCTTCTGTTTTGCTGGTGTTGCATTCTTTACGCAACATTTGGAAGCCTTGCGGGTTTGGCTGTCCAGTATTGTTTGTTTCCCCATCTAACTTTTCCAGAGTCCACAGAGACCTAGGGGGTTATCCAAAGCTCTACGTGCAAGCCTTTGGTATGGCTTTTCTTAATAACTACAATGCTTACATTTGTGGAGAGATGATGCATGTATGAGGCAATGTGTGACAAGCACCTGCACTCACATTGCTGTCCCTCCAGCTTCACTGCCAGAAGACACTGTGCATTTAAGAGGACCTATTATTCTTTTTCTTATTTTCTCTTAAATATAATATTTGCTGTTACAATGATCGATGATTAGACATTAATCATGTGGTCAGTGTGTGCAAAATTATTCCTTGTGAATTAAAAGCTCAGGATGCAGTTTCAGTGTTTTTTTGTTTTTTTACTCTTGGCTTTGTATAATTTAAAGGAAAGGACATATACACCTGCTGTTCAAACCTTCTGTTTGTGAGGGACAGCCAATCAGAAGAAAGTTGGCTTAAAGATAGGGGAAGAGATCCAAATCCCTGTTTCAGACAGTGGATGAACTGAGGGAGTCCACCAAGGCCCAGTATAAGAAAAAATAGGATTATTTTGCAACATGAATCATGCAAAGCTACTGCAGTGGAATCCAAGGGCAAAAAAGCATAGCTGGAGCTCAGGATAACAGGTCCACTTTAAAGTGTTGTGAGGAGAACTAGATTTAACCTTCATAATGTATTCTTCTATGAGATGAGGAAGAGCTCAGGTTGAGATGTTTGGAGACAGAGCGGATCAAAGTGTTGCACAGCAAGCATAATAGATCATTTAAACTTTAAAAATGTAAAATATACTTTATAATCTATAAAAAAATTAAATTTTGTACTAAGATAATTAACAGTAGAGGTCTGTTTTCAGTCTAAATGTTCTGAATCATGTTGGATGGCCTGACCTAAGGGGAGGGGAGGCAGGTCCAGAGTTTCCAGGATGGCGTCTTTATTTATTCTCTATCACCTGTTCAGTATATTTGGTTTGGACCCATTTGTTTGTTTAGCAAATGGCACCTTCTTAAGCCAATGTGCAAAGCTTCCAGGTCAAAAAAACAAGTCTCTTTGTGGTCACTGTTCCTAGGTACAGAGCAATCTGCATGGCAAATAACAACTGATTGCCAGTTTGTGGTTGAACTTGATGTATTTGGAATATTTTTTTGAGAGCCATTCAACAGCAGCAGTCCAAAAGTTGCACAATGTCAGGCAAAACCAAAGAAGCACATTCGGCAGACGTGTTTCAAATTCGTTTTTTTTTTTTTCAGCATTAAAGCTAATGAATCTCCTCGCCCATGAATTAACCTAAGATTCTCCGGCTCAGTTACAGATTTTAATAATAAGTTGGAGTAACCAATAGGGAAGTTGTCCTGACATACCATCTGACTGTACATACAGTATGTACAGTACCCATTCACACTCACCCACTGATATGAATGGGTGTGTTTCACTGGTACTGTATGTCTCAAATTTTTAATGGTACTTTCATTTTAATGGAAAGAGACAGAAAATACATAAAAAATATATTACATAAAAATATCCACATACACTCAATTTATATATACATAAATTGATTGTATGTAACTGAGTCAAACAAGTTCCCTACAATCCAGCCAGAATTTTGGCTCCCACGTATTGGCTGCATATCCATGTGGCACACAGATTACAATCAACTACAGATACTCCTGATCTCAACTCGATACCTGTATAAAGCTCCCATGTCTACAGGACCTGTTCCTTTCATCCCAACCTCTCCACCACCATGGCTAAGACCAAAGAGCTGCCAAAGGACGTCAGGCACGACCTTGTAGACCTGCACAAGGCTGGGCTGGGCTACAAGACCATCAGCAAGAAGCTTGATGAGAAAGTGACAACTGTTAGTGCAATCATTCGGTCTGGAGCTCCATGTCAGATCTTGCCTCATGGGGTGAGGATGATCATGAGAAAAGTGGTGAATCTGCCCAAAACTACACAGGAGGAGCTCATTAATGATCTGAAGTCAGCTGCAACCAGTCACCAAGAACCCCACTGCTAACACTCGCAGGGTCTCCCAGCTCAAGAAGGCAGTGAACATGTAAATGATTGGGAGAAAGTGCTGTGGTCAGATGAAACAAAATCGAGTTCTTTGGCATCAACTCAACCTGCCATGTTCAGAGGAAGAGAAATGCGGAGTCTGACCCAAAGAACACCATCCCCGCAGTCAAGCACAGAGGTGGAAACATAGTTTGAGACTGCTTTTTTGCTTAAGGTACAGGAAAAATTCACTGTATTGAAGGGCCAATGGATGGGGCCATGCACTGTAAAATCTTCCCTGAGCCAGAACACTGAAGATGGGTCACCCCAAACATAATGTCAAGGCAGCACAGGAGGATCTAAAGAAAAAGCACAAGACAAGGTCCTGGAGCAGCCTGGCCAGTCTTCAGACCTCAGGCTTATAGAAAATCTGTGGAGAGCTGAAACTTCAAGTTACCAGGAACCAAGAAACCTAAAAGACAAAATCTCTCCTGTGTGCAGACTACAAAAATGTCTGTGCCTGTCAACAACAGTTCCTCAGACTCCATGTTTTTCCTCAGGAATTAAATACTTATTTCACTGTGACATCTTTGGTTGATATTGGACTAGTTCTTATATTGTGCTCTTCTACTCTTCTGAGCACTCAAAGCACTTTATACAACCTGTTTACATTCACACCACATTCATACAAGCACCTCCATCTGAAGCTAAGCTAAGTGCTTATTAGCTAACAAGTGATATTCTGTCTCTATTATAATGAAACTACCACAAAAATTATGAGATTGTTCTTTGCGAGTAATCAAACTCACAGCAGAGGATCGACTGAACGGCAGGCTGAACAGTCTGTGTAATTTAAAATGTACTTTAACCTGTTGTTACACGCCTGCAAAGCTACATGCCAACTTATCAGAAATACTAGTAAATGTATGTCTTCTGCTTGAATCATTCACGCTGGCTTATGTTTCGTGTCTCTGTGCCTGGCAGGAAATGCTTAGTCACTACCTCAGTGACTCATCAGACCTCTGGGGGTTCGACATGTTTCCACCCCCAGCATTGACGGTATGGCTGTCTGCGGACGGGCAGCAATGCTCAATTAAGAAACATGTTGCGTGTCATAAACAGTGCATGGCAGCACTCGTTTGGGCTAAACTGATGAAAAAATATACAGAGCAGTGTGTATGTTTGGTTGTAACAACAGTCTTTTATTTGGCCTTGCATCACATTTCAGCCATTCATTCAATAATTAATATACACGATATATACATAAGCAGACTTCAGCGTCTTTGTCTTGCCGTCTTGCAGTAAAGGTTGGCAGTGCAATCATGGACTTTTTAACAGTGTCACTAGGTTTCTTTCATCTTCTCTCAATCACACGCGCAGCCACGCAGACGGCGTCGGCCGGCCCGGAGCCGTTTGATCTTGCTTCTCAAGTTCGGTCCAGTTCAGCCTCTCTGTCGTGTTCATCTGCGCCAATACTGAAGAGAGAAGGAACAACGTGAGCTCTAAGTCAGCAGTTTGACACATGAAAGTTGTTGCGCACAGATGTCAGAAGATTTCGTTGGCTGATTTTGTGTCTGTTGGTGGCGTTTAGTCTTACAAACTGGTGTTGACAAAAGGAGCACAGACTGCTGTAAAGCAGAGTTAAATTCAGGCTCATCCGTTCACGTCTTTGGTATAATTTTTACAACACGTGCAAAATCGTTTACTTTAAAAGCTGAGTCAGAGTCATTAACGGAACTTGTAATAATGGCCTAAAGTGTGCATAATAAAGTGTGCACTCGGATGAAAAAACCTTGAAAAGGAAGTGGGTCTTCCCCTGCTGGAGGTATTAGAAGGGGAAAAAAAATCTCAGAATTATTTGGCTTCTGTGTTCTGCGTTTGTTTGCACCTACCTGAGCAAATTTGTGTATCTGCTCGACAACAGCAGCAAACAAAGCTCCGACGCTCTCGTCAATCAGGCTCTGCATGTAGTGGACCGCCTCCTCGTCCGACAGGTCCAGTCTGAACTTATCCTGCACCTGGAAACACAAGTGCAAGAGGAACTTTGAGGGTTAACCTGGCATTTCTTGGTTACAGTCTGTCTAATCACATATACATTGATTTTATGTCACAATATTAACAACTCAGCAACTTTGACTCAGTTTGTCTCAAATCTACTTAAACTTCACTAAATTAATTATAAAGAATTTGTTTAATGTCAGTGATGATTTTTTTTCCCCTCAGAGGAAGATAAAGAAAAAACTCTGCAGGGAGGCAGTCAGCTTTTCCTGTTTTGTTAAAGCTACCAGCAAACTTACCTTCTTAACAGTTTTATCAGGCTCAAGGGCAATGTCAGGAATATTGGCATCCACCATGAGAGAGAACAGATTCAGGATCAGGTTGGAGTATCTGAGGAAGTGGAAGAAAAGGAGGATATTTAACTGAATTTGTTTGTGGACTTTGCTTAAAACCAGGTCAGTAAGTTTGTCTTATTACTGTCCCTGTTTAGTCGTTTGGGCTTAGAGTCACCGTTTTCCTTTTTTATTGGAAGAATGCGTTGCATGTTTTTATCTACCTCCTAAGATGAAGGAAGGCGGTGTAACACTGCTTCCTGAACTCCTGGTACTGCTCGCTTTGCATGCCTCCCATACCCTCCACCATCTCTTTGCTCAGCTTCATGGGAGGAGGCAGAGGTTTGGGGTCTCGTCCCAGGATGTAGCCGAAGTCGATGTGGAAGAGCTTCCCTGGATGGAGCAAGGCATGAAAAACTGTCAGAAAGCAGGTGGTACGCAGTACACAGTCGCCGACGACCCTGACCTGGATCACTGACGACCTACACAGACGTTCCAGATTTTGATTTCTTTAAAAAAAAATGGATTTTTTTCGATCTTTGATTTCTTTTGTTTTTATATGTAAAAACTGTTCATGGGAACAGTGAGCTAATAAATAAACGTGTAACTGGACCTAAGTCATACGGCCACCTAAAGCTATGACACAAAGGCTTGATGCTAATCCCTGAGTATGAGCGTTTGCCTCACCGGTCTTTGTCAGCAGCAGGTTGTCCAGGTGTCTGTCTCCTACTCCCAGGATGTAGGTGATGACGCAGTAACCAGCTGGAAGGAAACGATGAGAGACATCGATCAGATCTTTTATCTAATGCGATCTGAATAAGCCCCGAGTTGTTACGGGTGTCTCACCGCAGCTCTTGACGTAGGTGTCCATCACCTCCAAGCTGATGCCGTAGGGCCCTTTTTCACTGGGCGCGTGCTTCCTGAAGAAGCTCTGTCAACACGGGATTAAAATGAGAACTTAAACTGAAGCAGCGTCCTGACTATTCCTGTCTGTGCAACTCTGCTCACCTGGATGTTGCCTTCAGTAGCCAGAACTTCAGCGACAGGAACAGACTGCACAAACTGCATAAAACCTGAACACAAACAGGCAAATTTAATACTTTTAAAATCACACATTTGCCTTTCATCGTTGCTGCCATAATTCTGACAATATTCTGCTCCCGATTTACTTCATTATTCTTACCGTGCTTAGTGCTGGTGGCCAGAACTTTATATGGCGTCAACTTCAGATCCAAATTCTCTTTTCTTAACAGCTTTGAGCAAAAAAAAAAAAAAAAAAAAAAAAAAAAAAAAAAAAAGAAAAGGAAAAAAAAGGGGGGAGAGAAGGGAGGAGGGGGGCGGGCCAGAGAAAGCAACGCCAAACGGGTAATCCTGGGGCCTGAGCG
>VOQJ01017060.1:24148-36680 GCA_015052665.1 Apistogramma diplotaenia | reverse complement strand
AAAACGCAAATAAAACACCTTTATTTTTGCACAGATGCTGCTCGTAATCAAAACAAACTGCAGTGAAGTCAAACAGACATTCAAGCGTACGTCTAATAGTGTGAGTGATGACTGAAAGGATGTGACACAGTGGTCCGGGGAGCTGCTAGTAAAAGTGAAATTTCTTCCATTCCTTGAAAAAAAAAATTCAATGTGAAAGCACGTCTGGTTTTCTCATTTGTCCCAAATCTATCGTTAATAAGAGAAAAGGCGCTCCGTGTTTTTCCTCTCTCGTTTCCAGATCTGACGCTATGGAGGAAACGAGCAATGAAGCGAGCAAACTTGCACTTGTGAGTTAATTTTGATGAGTAATGACCACACCCGCAGTTCCACTTATAAACTGTCTGATGGCTGCAGCTGAGCAGGTGGTTAGCTTTCTGCTCATTTATAAATCTTTAAAGCACATGTTCCTTCATGTTAGCAGTTTATTTAAACTAAATAAGAAAGTAGAGGCAGAGTGGAGTGGGTGTCAGGGCTGACTGTGACTGTGCAGCAAGAGTGAAAGGGAAAGTTTACAGGATGATAGTGAGACGTGCTATGATGGCACTGGCAGAAAGACCGGAGGCTGAACTGAAGACGTTAAGATTTTGACTGGGAGCGACCAGGATGGACGGGGTTGGAAACGAGTGCATCAGAGGGACAGCTCAGGCGGAGCTGTTTGGAGACAAAGTTAGAGAGATGTAGAGGACGGATGGTGGATATATTAGACAAAGGATGCAGAGAAGAAGAGTGGATGTCACGAAGGAGGGCATGCAGAGGGTTGATGTGACAGAGGAGGATGCTGCGATCTGCTACAATGGACCCAGATGAGCTGCTGTGGCAACTCCTGAAAGAAGTAGTAGTTTCTGTTCTGTTTTATTTTTGCTTTATTAATTTGAGATATTCTACTTCACAAGGACACTTTATTATATTCAGCGTTTATTGACTTACATTTTTTTTTTTTACTTTTATTGCATTTGATTTCATTTTAAAATACTGAACACCACACCATATCATGTCCACCTTTTTCATATTGTATTGTTTAGGTTTTTTATTATTTGACTGCTTTAATAAATTAGGATTTTGTTTAATTTTGAATTGGTCCTCCGTACCTTAAAGAGCGTGGCTGTTTCTGGGATGATGCCTTTAATCCTGATTTGAGGCTCCAGAGGAAGGGGAATCGGCTCGATTTCTGACAAGTTCACCTTCTCGTTGTCAGCCAGCAGGGCCTGAAGCCGCTCCGTCTGCAGGCACACAAGATTTGCTGATCTTTACACAACTAAACAGGATCACTGTGTGACCAGGGCCTGCTACGCACACCAGAGTCAATTAAGTGTTTTAAATGCTCCTAACACACAAACCCATTTAGAGACATTTAAAACTGAAGCTGTTTTGAATATTTTTTGTTACCTTCTTCTTGCGGTTTCCGCTCTCCCGTTGGACGGCCTTCATCAGCTGCACCAGTCTGTCTACAAACGTCTGCTGGGCAGCCAAGAGGGACCGCATCACCCTCACATTCTTATCACCCTGGAGAGACAAGAAGAGGGTTTGAAAAAGGGACCTATTATACTCAACTTCCACCTCTTTTTATTCTTTTGCTCTACTAGAGCAGCTCTGCAAGAGCCACAGATCAAATAATCCTTATATATCTCATACTGGGCCTTTGTGCAGCCCCTCGGCGCATCTTCCGTCTGAACCAAGCTGTTTTAGATCCTCTTCCTTTAAACCAACGCTCTTCTGATTCTCTGTCTCTCACAAGCAGGAGGTTTCTGGAGGTGGGTGGAGCTTCTGTGCTCACTGACAGAACTTCCACTAATTTACCAGTAAATACCAGCCAGAAACCAAGGTCAACCTAAATATTGTGCTGTACACTGTGCTCATGTTACACTACAGGTGTATTCACACCTGTGTTCTTTAGTCTGGTTAAATTCAACTCAGATTCTTTTAGAGTGATTTAAAATAAGAGGGATTTCAAACACCAACTTAGAAAGACTAAAAGAAATGATAAGAGCACGGGGATGAAAATGCTGGAGCAGGGAAACATGGGAAATACATGAAAGAGCTCCAAATAACAATATGCTGATGCTGTCTTCCGGCACCCACCTATGATGACACGTGTGATGGCATAACATGTTCAATCTGTCGTGAAACATGGACATATTCAAATTCTGACCTTGAGCAAAGCCTGACTGAACCTCCTCATGACGTTCAGGTACATCTCGTGGGTCTTCGGATCTCTCTGCTGTGTGTCCTGATCCTCACACTCCACGATCACATACCTGAGGAAGAAATGGAGATTTGCACACACACATTCTTCATAAGAACAATCGAATCCTCTTTTTCTCCAAGCGGAAAAGCACTATGAAGAGGGCTCACCAGTACAAGTAGTTGGCGAGCGTGGAGTTCTTGCAAGCACGTGAGATCAGGAATGTGCAGAGGTCCTGCTGCAAAGACATACAGAGACAGTGCTGTGTTATATGATAAAGTTCTCATCACCGTGACTGAACACAGCTGCCTTCTGAGGATTTACTTTTGCTTCCTTTCCTCGTTTCCTACCTCTAGATTCTCACTGTCAGCTGCTTCCTTTCCCTTCTGTGGGGTAGTGGATGATCCAGATGTGCCCGAAAGAATCTGGGTACTGTAAAGCACATGGCATTTTATACATCTACTCAAAAGGATAATGTATACGATATTGACAGATGAAGACATTCCTTTTAAATGTGTGCATGGTTCATCCTTATTTCATTCTACATGTAGGTCAGAATGTGGCAGAACTGCAGTTGTCTGCAGATCTGCCAGTAAATCGCAACATTCGATGAGTTCATTGCGGTTTCTGAAAGAGAAATAATCACATTCTGCAAACCGGCTGATGCTCTCGCAGCTGGGGAACATTTTGGGGGTAAATTTAGGCCCAGAAAGTGAAAAAAAAAAAACCCACACATGAGTCACCTCAAAGACACTTTTAGACATTTTTAAATCTCAGGGCCAGAAGAGAAGCTAACGTGACTTGTGGTGTTGACTCATTTATGAAGCAAAGTAGCTTTCACGTACTGACCTGTCGAATGCAGAGTCATCTGAAAGTCCCTGGCCTTCTCGCTTGCCTGGCTCCAAGCCCCCCTGAATATCACTGAAGTTCTCATATTTGAGCGCCTGCACCAGCTGGAGAAGGTACATCAACAGGTCCTGGAGAGAAGAGACGGGAACAACAGGAAAGTTCTTTGATTTCTTATAAAGCTCAGCTTGTACTCTGTGATTTCAAGATGTATTGATTTAATGCTACTGGTTTGTTTAGAGTCGTGCACTCCCTGTAGAGCTGCAGTGACAGCCATGGCTGGTGGCACTGCTCTGCCATCACAAGGGAAATGGAGCCAGTCATGTTGAATTTGGCACTAAATATTGATTAATGGTTATTTTTGCTTTTCCTCATAGATTGGGCAATCATTAGCCACCCACACAGATAACACGACCTCAGTCCTCCTACCTCATCATCAGCCTGCTGCAGGCGTGCCACGGCATAGCGTCTCACTGTAGGGTTGGTGAAATGGGAGGAGAGCAGCTCCAGAGAGTCCTCCACATCCATGGGCTTCCACTTCCCCAGCAGCTCCAGAGCCTGCTTGGCCTCCTGGGGCAGATCCCAGTTCACACACTTGAGGAACTTTGTCAGGGCCTGGAGGAAGAGGAGGAGGAATCATCGAACTGGGAAACTGTTAAGTTACACAAAGTTATATACACTTGGATATATCAGAGGACAAACCAACAGCACACCTTTTCCTGTGTGGTGAGGTAGTATCTGAACTTCCACACCAGGTCCTGCTCTTCAGAGCTCAGCTGCTTGGTGGGAGGGTAGCTAACGATGATCTGTTGGTACGAACAATTTACAAAGACGGTAACAAAATTATCAGCAGTGAATTCAAGAAATTCGTTCAAATGGTTCTTTATTTGTCATCTGTACTTTTTCAACTGTACAACACTTCTTTTTTTTTTTTAATTTGATGGCAGCAACGGGTGTAAAAAAAGAGTTGGGACGGGGCCATGTTTACCACTGTGTAACATCCCCTCTACCGCTCACAACAGTCCACAGACGTCTGGGAGCTGAGGAGCAGCTGCTGGACTTTTGGGAATATTGTCTCATTCTTGTCTGACAGAAGATTTCAGCTGCTCAACAGTCCTGGACCTCTGTTGTATTCTTCATTTCATGATGCTTCAAATGTTTTCAGTTGGTGAAAGGTTGTAATAGATGCAGTCTGTGGTTTAGCACAGTCTTGCAGAAACACGCACGACCTTCCCTGATAAAGACGATGTTGCTCTAAAGCCTGTATATACCTTTCAGCACTGATGCTGCCTTTGCAGATGTACATGCTGAAAGCTCCACTTTTGTATATGTACACTGTAGATCCTAAAACTCGACTGCTAGCCACTTACATTGAGCTGGTCGCGTGTGGCGGCATTGGGCTTCAGGTCATGATCTGAGGGCCCACTGCGAAGGCTACGAGCCAGTTTGTGATGTTTGCTCTCAACCAGGTTCTCCTGTGAAGAAAACAACAAACACAGTGTTTATGTGTAAACTGTCACACAATATTTATACTTCTTCGGCATCATGAACTCTTTCATTGAATGCGTGCTTCTTCTCACCATCCCCATCTGGGGGTCGGGAACTTTGACAATGTCGCAGCTGGTAAGAACTGATGACGCGTCATCTCCATCCTGAATGGAGACAAAGGAGAATCCACCAATCAGCTGACACCGTTCCTACTTATGGCAGTTGCACGTTGTGATGATGAGATTACCTTTTCATAATAGACTATGCTGTACTCCTTGTCATTTGATTTGACACGAGGAAACTCCACCATGAGGTACATAAAGTTGGAGCTGCGCTTCTCACTCTGCAGAAAAACAGTTTTGATTTGTCCTTTTTGAGTAAGTGGCTGCTTCCATCCAAAATAAACATGCATGTTGTATCTAGCTGAGACTAATCTGTACTTTATACACCTTACTGATGCTTTCTCGACTCGACAGATTCTGCATTTATAAGCAGAATCAAGCTTAACACACTCACCTCGTTGATCATCTCGATCTCTCTGAAGGTCAGCCGGTCCAGCCAGTCCACCTTCACCATGTGGCCCTGCCGATGAGCCTTTGTCAGCTGGATGGAGGGAAAAATGGGGAGAAGCAAGATGGCAGAGAAATGAGTGCACAGTTTTACCCAAATACAAAAAGAAAAATACAGAAATGGCTGTTCTGTTGAACTGATCACAGCATGGTGGCTGGTGTGCAAACAGCTCGACTGATCATGCACAGTGCCAGCGGCCAATCCAGCATCTCCGCACACTCAGCAGCCAGTCCACTCATCAGTTGGTGAGTGTGGGTGTTGGGAATGTAAGCACACACTTGGCCATGAACAGGAAGCCCACAACTCAGCTGCTTAGGATAAATACTCACTCTTCTAAAACATATGAACTAGTAGCAGCCTGAACATAACTTCTAATATACTTAGGCCAGCTGCATTTATTCTTTTTTTTAAGAGTGGGAATAAGTGTGTTTGTTTTAGGAAACAAATGTATAAAAAGGGCAATAAAATCAGGAAACATTAAAATAAAATGTACTCCCTGATAACTCATCCTAATTATCCCATAAAGATGCAATAAGGTAATGAACATAATCCATCCTGTGCCCACATGAATATGAAATCCATGCACACACACAAAAACACATCAACATATGACATATGGAGGACTGAAAGTGCCAAAATCATGTGTTTAATTTTCTCCAAATGTGGTGCTGTGCATTATGGGCAAGCATCTCCACTGGTCTGTCCAAAAGGGGTCGTGATTTGTTCAGCAACTTTGCAAACCTAAGCTGTGCTGCCAATTTCTTTCTTTTAGAAAGAATGCTTTCTCTTGACAACCCTTCCAAACAAGCTTGTTCAGTCTTTTTATAATTGTGCTGACGCAAACTTTGATATTTAACGGGGTCTGTGGAGTCTGAGATGTAGCTCTTCCTCTGAGCACTGCAGTCTGACCTTGTGGTGAATCTGAGCGGACGTCCACTCCTGGGAAGACTGGCAGCTGTCTTGAATGTTTGTGAACAATCTTTCTCCCTGTAGAATGGCGGACTTCCAATTTACTTGAAATGACCTTATAACCCTTCAGAGCTGGATGGGCAGCAACAGTTGCTTATCTAAGATGATTGCTGGTGTCTTTCCTCCATAGAGGTGCTTAAACTTGCTGATCATCAGTTAATTAAATGCAGCCTTACAGAAGCAACAAGTGTGTATTTAAGTTTTTCACAGGACTGCAGATGAAAATACTGACATTCTTGACTTATTCCTAACAAATGACTTAATGCTCAGGCATTTAAATACTTATTAAACTATTCATTTTGAATCTATGGCCTATTAATTTATTTTGAGTCTGGTTTTTTGTATTTATTTATTTTTGATTTTGGCAGTTTTAATCCTCCATAACGGCAACAGCAGAAAACTTAAAAACCGATGTGTGTGATGCTTTCAAGAAGGCAGCCATACACCTTCACAGACAAAAAGTGTTCACAGCAAAACCTGGGTCAAAATGTATTTGTAAATGCACTCAAAAGATTTATCCTGCTTATGGGTTTCCCACACAGAACAATGCAAAGTGAACAGAGACCCAACACAAGGAGGAAGTGAGTATTTTATGTCCCCGCCAGTTTGAATTGTCCTAATGTGGTAATCATCATTTAAGCGGTGCATTATACAAGTGGAAATCTCTTTGCAAATACATTTTGGCAGTGGTCTTGTTCATACATATACAGTACACACACATATTCTGCATTGCCAACACTAACTCCTGCACTTGTACTCACATCACTGAGTACCTCCAGGTCAGGGCCCTGGAACAGATGATGGTTTAGACAGTGCTTTGCATTGGAGGACTCTTTATCCAATGTTTCCTGTCCACCTTTGATCGTGCTTCTTCACCCAGTCTTTTTCTTTTAACCCTTAATCACTTCTCACCACGATCCTCTTCATTTCTATCCTCACACATTTATACAGTACTGTACCTTGGCGAGCCTGCCCATCTGGTCCTCTGCCAGGCTGCTGCTGGTGCGTCCCGGTGTGGTTGTGGGCTCCCCTCCATCCCCCTCCACGCCTGGCCAAACCTTCAGGTCGTGCATCCCTTGCCGGAACATGCTAGAGCCGGGAGAGGAGGTGTTTCAAAGTCTCACATACTGCTACAAATGCTCTAATGTGATGAGGTAGCTTGTTTTACAGCCTGAAAATAAAGGCCTTTAAACACTGCTTTCAGTACGACACCATAAGCCACTGATTTGGCAGCTTTTTGTGGCCATGGCCCACCAAGGGGCAAGCCAGAATCTCAAGGTTTATGTATATTCACAACTACACAACATAGCCAGTGTCATCTGCCATGTTATCACTTTTTCTTTTCTTGTGAAATAATAAGGGAACAGACGTCAGTTGGACATGAAACTGCCTCTCAATCAATTGTCCAATTAATTCTGAGCCTTTGAAAATGTGGGACTCTGTATAATGGCTGTATGCCAGTAATCACTGCCATAAGTAGCAGAGCAGAGGTATACTTACCCATATTTGCCAAATAGGGTGACAGTGGTTCCCCCGACGGGAACGGCTCTGCCGGGCCCATAAATGTCCCACACTGTGAGAGCAACCTGTGCACTTTGGGGAAGGTCGGGGTACTTCACTGGCAACCGCAGCCACTCGTTCCAGCTGCACAGGAAAGCAGGAGACAACAGGCAGGCTAAACTGAAGATCTCGATCCGATTGAGGTAATTTTTCTAAAGCTACATGACAGTGAAAAATTGTGCTTGCCTGGGTTCATACAAACTAACGATCACTCATTATATCATATTGTAATAACACCAAAAACTAGCATGGTTCTTACTTCCAACGTGTGCTGAATGCTTTGTATGAGGTGCGAACAGGCAGGGCAAGAGGCTTTCCTTCAGCAAACACCTGGCAGGTGACATAAAGATCTGAGCAGTTCTCCTGGTAGAGCCCGGAGAAGCGCAGCATCGGGTCTTCGAGCAGCGCTTTGTAGCTCTTCTGCTCTCTCTTGCCTTCTAAACTGCCTCTGGAAGAGGGGAGAAGACAAAGTCAGAGTGTGGAGCTGGGAAAGGGGTGGTGCAGTTTGTTTGCTGATGTTATCAAGAGTGCTCCAACTGGTCTTCTCACAAATAACTCAGTATTTATTTTGTGTCTCCTACAAACAGATCTTCAGACTCCCCCCATCTGAAAATGTCCTCCAACCTCTAAACTTTTTTTTTGCTCTTGATGTAAAAACTCCTTTGAGTGTTGAAGGCAAATACTGTATTTAGTTAAGATAGCATGAAACAATAAAGATATTTGCCATTACTGAGATGACAAAGGATTTCATTACTGCATCAGTTTTTCCAGGATGTGAAAAATACCATTCAATCAGTAAAGAGGTTTTGGCCTTCCACAAAGGATAATCACCAGGATTGTGATCCATAACAAGCTGTAAGCACATTTATGTTGACCCTAAAGACCAGAAATAACAGGAAAATGCACAGACTCAGTTACATAATGTCACATGCTCTATATGTGGACCAGTCTTTCTTACACGTGTAGTCAGCCCATCTGTGAAAAACTGGCCAAACTGCAGAGATATTTAATCGATCATAATGTAATAATAAGGCTCATGAACTGCACACAGAATGTAAATATAGGGCACGCTGAGCTCCCTTATTAAGAGTTTAGCACGGGGGAGGGGGCACATGCTATCAGAGTCATGGTAAAATTAAGCACTCAAGGCCAATAAACACAAAGGAAAACTCAAAAGGCAGCAGTGTTTTAATACTTGAGGACTATATCTTTAATGATTTATTAGAAAGCTTGTCTCTTACTTTTTCTGTGGGTAGAAATGTAGAATAATTATTCTCACATATAAACGGAAAGCACTGCAAATGCATAGAAAGCTTCAATTTGCACATGAGGCGCAGATAAGTAAGGGAAAGGCAGCAAATCGCTTCACTTTGTTTTGATACATGCTTTCAATGAGGCAGCATAAATCACGTAATTCAGGTTCTCAATCTGCTGCTTTTACTCGGTTAAAATATGAGCCGCTAACTAACTGCTGGAGAAACTAAAAGTCACAATGATGTGTTAACGAGACTCGAAACACCACCACACAAAAGAACACACAAACAAAGAGCATCCTGTGAGGTCATGAGATACACGAGTTCATACCGTTTGACCCAAAACGACACACTCAGCAAAAAACTCACATCTTAAGTTGAACATTGATGTCCAAGTCACAGCTGTAAACATAGTTGAATTTATCAGTGTCCATCTTCCGACGGGAAAACTCTGAATTCCAACCAAAAACCGGACGACTTCAACATGAAATCCCGGACGGTTACAGGAGACTTTGAGCGGGGTCGTGTTTGCGACCAGGCCTCGGATCAGCACCCCGCAGAGCTCAGCTAACAGTCCCGCCACACGGCTGGAGATGTTGTCGGTCCGGACACAAGTTTAAAAATATAACTTTAACTGCCTACATTTACGCTAAAGACTTTATTTGAACGGCTGTCTCGCCGGGCATGATTTGGTGTTTTTGTTAGCTACCTACACAACACAGCAGCAGCCGAAATCAAGAGCCAGGCGAGAGCAGTCGATTCGCGATGTAGTGACTGAGATGACTGAACGGGAGATCGGCATATCGTGGGTTGATTATCCGAGTCTGATGCGGAAAAATAGGAAGTTGAAGATAAAAAGGCGGAGCGCTTATTAAAGGAGTAATGTACACAAAATCTGTCTATGAGATTTAATCAAAAACTGCATTTGCAGAGAAATGTATAACATGAAGAGAAAAATGCAAATTGTAAAAAAACAAAACAAAACCAAAACCAAAATACACTTCAAAGAAATAATAGCAACACTGCAAATCAACTTGAGACTTCAGAAGATCATCAACACAGCTCAAAAGATCATTGCCTGTTCTCTACCTTTCCTATAGAACTGGTTCACTTCCAGCTGCCTCAACAAGGCGAAAACATTTGAAAGGACTCATCACATCCTAGCTCTCACCTGTTTGATCCGTTGCCCTCTGCAGGTCCCACAAATCAAAGATAGGCTCAGAAACAGCTTTTTCTCTAGTGCCATAACAAGACCGAACCTCGGTGACTCCCTCAACACAATTACCACCTCCACTCCCCCTATTCCTGCAATAAATCCTCTCCTGTGCAGTGTCACAGCCAATTGCAGTGCCTGATCAATGTTTATTATCTTAAATTATAGTACCCATACTCTGTGCAATATTGTCCATCACTGGTTAAAAGTCACAGTGAAATAGTGAAATACTTGCACCTAGGTGCTACACTGTAACTTTTTCGTTATATGATTGTCTCATCACCATAACTTTCATATATCTTATTTATTTAGCAGTCTTCATTCATAGTACTTTTTTTTTTTTTTACATTTACTCTGTATATGTAAAATACAACACTTCACGTACCACTTCTGGTACATGTAGTGTATGACTGGACATTTGTTTTTCATTTTTCTCGTTGCATCTAAAGGTGTAGCGGCTCTGCAATTTTTACATTACATTTTACATTGTATGACAATAATAAGCTTCTAATTCTAAATCTAATTCTAATAGTTTTCTGTATATAAAGTACATTTAAATAAATAGGATATCTGTGAAAGTATCAATAGTAACAAAAGTATTTATTAGCTTATTCTTTAAAAAAAAAGCAGACTTACAGTATCTGACCACCATTTCTGCTGCCATCTTTATTTCAAAGAGGCTGACAAAAAATGCACTGTTATCAGGATGCCACTGTTGCAACAAACCAGTTTGTGAAGTTTCTTCCCTCCTCTATATTCCACAGTGAACTCTAAGTGGTATTAGTGTTTCGGAACCACAGCAACTCAGCCACAAAGTGTCAGACTATATTAAAGCATCCTCTGGCATTAACATCAGTACAAAAACTGTGCCTGGAGCTTTGTGGCATGGTTTCCACGGCAGCTCCTGTAAGTCCAATGTGTAGGTCACCTAGCACTTTTGTCCATATATAGTGATGTTTGTCTAATGTATTACAATATTCAGGTGAAAACTGTTGATTAAAGGTTGCTTGTTCATAATGTGTTTACATTCCAATCTATTTGAGACATTTTAAATATTTAGTGTAACAGGGTCAGGTCATCATATTGAACCCCCCAATCAGCCTAGGCCTAATGAAGTTTAACAGGGTGATGGTTCAGGGTCACCTGATCCAGTTCTAACTATAAGTTTTATCAAAAAGCTTTAAGCCTACTCTTAAAATTAGAGAGGGTGTCTGTCTCCTGAATCCAAACTGGGAGCTTGTTCCACAGAAGAGGGGCCTGTAAGCTGAAGGCTCTGCCTCCCATTCTACTCTTAAGTATCCTAGCAACCACAAGTAAGCCAGCAGTCTGAGAGTGAAGTGCTCTACTGGGGTAATATGGTACTATGAGGTCTTTAAGATAAGATGGAGCCTGATTATTCAAGACCTTGTATGTGAGAATATGTTCTATGAAGAACTTATTCAGTCAATACAAACTTTCCACATATGAGACATTAAACATGCTACAGACAAGGACTTCATGATAACAGCTGTGTGAACCTTTCAAGTCCTCCCCAATTAAAATACACTTTTCACCAATTAAGTGCAGAACCATGAAGGACAAGAGGTGTGTGCTGGGAAAATCTTTTGTTTTGAGAGGTCCTCCCTTTTCATCAACACTGATGACACCATATTTGTCAGATCAGGGTGTGAGCTCTTTGTCAGCACATGGGACCCAATAGACTCTGAGGAGGTTGGCGCCACCCAGGCTGAACCATGGAAAAACATCTGCATCTAAATACTGACCTCAATCAGGCCTTTATAGCCCGATTGACAACTTAATCTGCAGTCAGTCTTCTGTGCTGCCTGTCAGTTGGGTTGAGGGAAAGAGGAAGCACCCTTGGTTGATCAGGAAAACCTATCAACACTCATGAACTATAGAGAAAAGGCACATAAGGCACCATGTTACGGGGCCCCGGAGCCTCCTGTGAGAAGAATGAGAAGAGTTTTCCTATGATCTCGACCTCAGCTTGCAGATAGTAAACAAGTGGAAGAAGATGAGCTAATGTTTTGTAGGCGCATGGACTGATACCACACTGCAAAGTCAGCTCAGATGACATATTTCATTTTTGACTTATTGCCATTTTTTCATGGATGAACTATCCATGAAAAACACCCCTATCTGCATTAGTTTTAATCATGAAGACACAAACACACATATTTCTAGTGACTGTTGTGATAAGAGGTGTGGTAAAGAAGTGCTGACAAAAAAATATTACTTTAACATTGATTCCCGCATATTTGGCATGGAGCTTGTTATCAGATTTTTGTGGTTTACATATATATATATATATATATATATATATATATATATATATATATATATAGTTTATGATTTTGTATGATTATCCATAATTTACATGACACAATTTGTCTTCCCTCCATCAATCTA
>VOQJ01017060.1:7983-24128 GCA_015052665.1 Apistogramma diplotaenia | reverse complement strand
TTAAAATATATAAAATATCTAAATATTTTATAAAAATAAAAAAATATATTATTAAAAAAAATTTTTTTTATATATATATATATATATATATATATATATATATATATATATATATATATAGTATTTTACCTCCTGTGCATTTAGATATTATATGAGGCAAAATGGTTGCTGACTCCAGCTATAGATGGGCAGCTGAGTCCCTGCTCTAGATGGTTATTTTCATGCAGAGAATATTTTTTAAATCAAAGAACGTGCTATTAACATGAGATATCAGTACATTTGACACAGACATGAGACAAACAGCTTGTTTAACTCTCAAAAGTTAAATGCTCATTTTAAACATGGCCTACGTTTCAAATAATGAACTTAGCTGCAGATGTTTTTTTCCTACTCTTGGCTTTGTGTGATGCCATTGAGAGGAGATGGTCCTTGTATGAGCATCTCAGGTACACACTGGCTGTATGCACAGTAGGCCCACAGTAGGCTCATCCACCTGCAGCCAATCAGAGGACAGCTGACCTAAATTAAGTGTAGCCTTTAATGGAGGGCAGCTAAATTGGTTTGTTTGTCCCAAAGATTATGTCGGGCGCTGTATGGAGACATCTGCATATGTTATTTTCAGATCTACTAATTCACTGCTTCCCTTTCTGCAGTACCCTCAGTTCAGTTCATTTGTATTTATGTAGCACCAGCTCACACTAATACATTTTATATTTCAAGTTAAAGATCCTACCAGATTAGAGTGAAAACCCCAAAAATGATGATCCCCTAAGAACCTCCCTTATAACAGGAACAAGCCTCAGACAGAACCAGCGTAGAGAGAAGAACGAAATAGAAATTATAAGAGAGAACATAATGACATGCAGTAGTGGTATACAAACACATGGTGACTGAGAAGAGGTCAGTGGATATATGCAGCAGTTAAAGCTGAAAGCATTTTGCAGAATTATCATTATATATTTTAACTCTGTGTTTCATAGTGTTTGTGCATTCGGCACATTTTCAGTGGCTGTGCAGTAACCTGGCCTGCACAAAACCAAAAGGAAAGCTGAATGGTGATGAATCATGTTTTACATTTCCATCACCCTTTTTCTCCTTCTCCTCCTCTCCTTGGACATAACCTCTTTTTCTCTCTCTGCCCTCCATCTCACCTCACTGCTACCCTTCCCTCTCTTAGTCACCGCACGGATGTGTCATTGTTTCTATCACTTCGGAGGTTCATGCCTGCTGAAGCGCAACGAGGAGATCTCCAGAGTGCCAAAACCGTGCCAAGATGCAAGTTTACCCCCCTCCACAAAACACCTCCACCTCCTCATTCCCAATGGATGGCACCACTGATACAGTCCACAGCCAGGGCTCTGGGCCACATGACGCTGCAAACCACACCTCCACGCCATGGTCATGAACCCCCAAAGCATATAAATGAGGGAAGAAAAGGAGAGGAGGAACCACAACCTGACCAGACATGATAAAGATGGAGCTCTCCAGGGTTCACATGTTGCTGGGAGCTGTAGGGTTCCTTCTATGGACCAGCGGCGGCTCTGCTGCACCCATGGAGTGCCACTTCAACTTCAGAGGTGAGATGCCATATGTCATAATATTTTATATAACAATGGCCTTTAACACCTCAATTCTTTTAAAGAATTCAAATTTCTGAGCTTGTTTTTGCCATGTTTTGGTCCAGCTCTGTGTGTTTTTGAGGGGAGGCACTACTCCCTGGGTGAAACCTGGATGGACAATGCTTGCATGCAGTGCACCTGTCTTCACCCTGTTGGGGTTGGTTGCTGTGAGACGTGAGTATACAAACAACCGGTGTGGTTTGGTGCCCAGATGCTCACAGTTACAATACTGCAAGCTTTAGAGACTGAATTCCTTTTTTCTTGGTAAAATTGCAGTTGTGGATGATGTTTTCAGAACTTTTGCTTAAGTATGAGGAAAATAGTTCCAACTATGTCAGTGTGCAGAGGTCTTTTCTGAGGTTTTTTTTGCAGAGGATAATATTCAAGTATTACTAATGTAAATCATAAGTGGCCGAGGTATCCTTTGAAGCTCATATGAAATTTTCCCTTCATGCTTTAGAACTCAAATATAGTAATATTTCTAATCATATTTGACCACAACTTCAATGAGCTTTTTTTTAAATAAAAAATTGTAAAGCAAAAAAAATGAAGGGCATTTTTGTGCTTTAATTCAGGCACTTCAAGAAAAGTTTCTCAGACTTGAAAAAGCACAGATTTTTCTGTTGTTGTACCAACTCGAGAAGTTTACACTTTACAAAGAGTTATGTGAGCAGTGCAAGGAAAAGGTTGGAAAGACTTTGCCTCCTTCTTAATTACTGCCCAGAGTGCATCGGCCAGTGGACTTCCCTGCATGGTGTGAAGTGCGAGTGGAGCCAGTGACCTGCAAAGTGTCTCTAGTCCAGACGGCCGACCCCCGCCTGCCCTGCTCTCCCGGTGAAGAGCACAATGATCCGAGCCATGGATCGCTTCAGCTGCAGCAACAGCTCGACGGCTAGACAGCCCTTGGGAGTGAGCAGCTCTAGATCCCCCCTGCCTGTCTGTGAAGCGGATACTCACTACAGTTAAATATTAGTAATCATTACTCATGTTCAGTATATGAATTATTAAAGTAGGAAATCTGAGATTTAGGAATATTTAAGCAAATATGCAGTGATATTTACAAACTAATACACAAAGCAGATACAAGTTTTTAGATGCACTTCAGTATGTTTATGTTAACCATGGCTGGACTGAGCTACCTTTTAAACTTCTTTCAAACTTCCTGGATTTTTAATACTAAATAACATCTGTATGTTTAAATACTCCTTTCTTTAAAGATTCTGATATTAATCCATGTGCTATCTTTAATTAACCAAATAATGACCTTTTGTAAATATCAGCATATATGTGTACTTTAATAAGATAAATGTCTGTTGATGTTGACCTGTTTGCTGCTGTAACTCAATTAACCTCCAAATAAAAATGTTTACATGGAAAAATGACACAGAGTATGAGACAATTTATGACACACTTTTAATTTTCTCTTACATCTCAGTAGAGCGTTTTGCTCCAGATGAAAGAAGAGCAGTTACTCAAAAAAAACCCATCCTGTGTAAGAAATGATAGTTTTCATAAAATATGAAGGAATGAATTTGAATTAAAGAGTCACAAATTAAATAAATACAGGAATGCACCGTCTAATAAACAGTAGTTTGCATACTTTAAATGTTCAACCCCAGCACACACTGGAATAGTGTCTTTGTTCTTGTGCATCTCTGTGCTAACATTTCCCTTTCAGAAAAGGACTAAAGGATCTCTCCTTGACACACACACACACACACAGTCAAATGTTAATGCTGTTAGTCCCTGTAAATTGGGACACGTAGGAAGCCAAAGCTGGGTTGGTGGGCAGGACTTTGATGGGTAGATTCCAACTGAAGGTGTCCACATCGACATGCTCCGCCCCAGCCCAAACTGTGACCTCTGATTGGTTCTGCAGGACAGTGGGTGGCTCCATAGGCTCCCGGGCAGTGACAAATTCGAAATGCAGGCGCCACCTCAGGGTCACTAAATAAAAAGAGGCAGAAGTTTTGTCGTTCATTTTTAAGTGGTGATACATAAACATCTGCTTCTGTCCTGCACGCTGTGGTGTTAGATGTGAGGTCGATACACAGGCGCTTAAAAAAATCTGCAGTTCCATAGTTAACTTGCAATTATTGTAGATTTTCTGTTCTAAATGTGTCTTAACACCATAACAGGACATTTGTGATGTTCCTAATACTGGGAGTGTACAAATATAACTTTATAGCTTTATGCAAATGTATGTTTATTATTGTTGCAACAATCTTAAATGGTCAGATTGTTGTCCAGAAAAACCTCATAGTATCAATATTGCAAGCACGGAGAAAAAATGATCACTTGGGATGCGTTTGAGTCGAGTCAGACACATTCAGCCTAGCGTGACTTACCGATGTCTGTGCTGAAACCCGGCGTGACGTTCAGGGGAATGGGGAGAGAGAAGTGGCTGAAGGCCGTGTGGAGGCAAGACTCCAGGTGTCGCCCGTGTCCAGTCACACTGACAGCCTGTCCAGGTCGCCGCTGGTACTGCTGCTGGATCTCCTCCTCACTCTGAAGGCTCACTGAATACTGGAAAACACACACACATGCAAGCACAGCTTTAGATGACTGAATTCAGTTTAGAGTAACCGAAGTGGAAAGACTGTGGTGTGAAAACTGTATAGCAAACACACCTGCAGGCAGGGAATGTCTCCCTCTGAGAAGTTAAACGTGCCGATGATGTCCTCCCCAAGTCTGTAAACAGTCTTGAAGATGCAGAACTTTGCTACTTTTCCACGCATGTTGGTGATATTGAACATATCTGGACATAACAAAGACACAAATCAGATGTGGACATGAAAAAATAGGTAAAGGAGAACTACTGCTGCCATTTATGCCTTTCATGTTCTGAACTTATTTTGACTTCCTTTGAATATTTGATATTTGTGTCCATGTTTTTGTATGTTATGTTAATAACATGGATGTAACTAAACCTCAAAGGAAAGTTTGTACAGCTATATGAAAATATGTGACACTGAAAAGCAGAATGAGAATTTGTATGAAAGAACGAAGCAGAGTGAGAGTTTAAACTACAGCAAAGAGCAGAAGGGACGAGAATCAAACTCACGGGGGCAGCGCCTCGAGGTGGTGACCATTAGCATGTCCAGTGCTCTCTCCAAAGGTCGAGCATCCCTGCGGCTTGCTTCCTCTTCCTCCAGGAAGGGGTTGGAGGGGGAAACCTCCTCATCCTGGGGAAATGGAGGCTCTGGCATGCCTACGCGGTAGACAAGAAAAACATCAATATCAGATCAAAGATTCTCATTTGTGAAAGTCAGTTTTCTTAGTGAGGTATTGAGTATTTTCATACAAAGAAGCATGACGTCTGATGCAACCTCGTGTAAAATCTGATCCCTTTGATTATCCAGCAAAAAACATTTGTCTGGGCCTTGCTGTAATTTACAAATAATGTCACAACTGAAGCAAAGATCTGGCAACTCCCGTTGCTCTGTGGGTACAACAAAAACTGCAAAATGAAAGACAGACTAATCAAAAAGAGGTCGCAGGTCCTCTCACCTTGCAGAACCAGCACTCTGAAGGGAACTCGGAGCAGCTTGATGGGAGAGTTGACCCTTTGACAGCCAATGGTCAGTTTGTAGACGTACTTCACCGCCTGACCACGGAAACTAGGAGGCCCATCAATGGGAACAAGCTCGCTGTATGAATCTGTGAAAGAGTGACAGCATGTGTCAGACTTTCAGAGTCACACACACAAATGTGCTGTTATTATTATTGTTGTTATATTATTTCTATTACACAGATTAAAAGAGTCTATTTTTAAACTTGTAAACACACGTACAAGTTTTACTCTCTCCGGGATCAAGGCGCAGGTCACAGAACAATATCTTAGGAGGTGTGTCCAGCACACACTGCCCTCGCTCTCCTGTAGAAGAAAGCAGGAGATTAAAGATTACATTTATCACACATTAAGAAGGCTATTGAAATATTATTTTTGCTGTGTGTGATGAGAATTATTGGCAGCTACAGCAGCATATGTTTTGGGGATATTTTCTTACTTGTGGATGTGTATAGTGTCATATATAGAGCTGCCTTACAGCCATGCAAAGTGCTGTCATAAAATTTAATAGATGTGTAAATGAAAAAAGAATTTCTGTCTACAGTCCACTGAGGTGTATTTTATATAGAATGTGAGGTGTATATCTGTATTTGTGTATGCAACAAAAGTTTTAAGTAGTTTAGAATATAACTAATAGTTAGAGTAAACATACTTATTTCTGCAAATCTCAGATACCATCATTTATTTCCTTTTACCTCTACTTGGGATGAGCACTGTGTCACTCTCGGCCTGGACATCCTGTTTGTTGCCCTGGGCTGGCAGGGCCACTCTGTTCTCGCTGGCATGAAACTGACAGTGGATCTGGGCGCTGGCCCACGCCAGCATCTCACTGGGACACAACAAGGTTTACACAAGGGCACACACATGATTGATTTCAGTGTTCATATTTTACAGTCCACCAGTGTTCCGTCCTGTCTAAAGGCAGCTCCCATCATTCCAGTACCAAAAATAAACATCATCTCAACGGCTACAGACCTGCGGCACTGACGTCTGTGGTCACGAAGTGCTTTTAAAGACTTGTCCTCCAGCACATCAAAGCCTCCTTACCAGAATCCCATGACAAACACCAGTTTGCCTACAGACCAAATCAGTCCACATAAGATGCCAACAGCACCACACTCCACACCGGCCTATGCCACCTAGAGTTCCCAGGCTCTTATGTCAGGCTACTGTTGGTCTACTACAGTTCGGCATTCAATACCACTATCCCTGACGTCCTGATTGAGAAGCTGAGCACCCTTAAATTCTCCCCCCAAATCTGTTCCTGGATCAAGGACTTTCTGACCAACCGCCCACAGGTTATGAAGATGGGTCAAATTTGAAAGGAGACCACGCTCCACTTAAAAAAGGTGAAAGTGTAGAGGGTGGCCTCCTTTAAGTTCCTGGGGACACAAATATCAGACAGGCAACACATCTAGGTTTGTCAAAAAGGCTCAGCAAGGGTCCAATTTCTGTGGGTGCTGCTGCTCTCTTGCACTCATGCCTGACCTCATCCATCAGCCTGTCCTTCACCACTGCAAAAAAGAAGGGGCTCAGAGCTGATCCCTGATGTAATCCCACCTCCAACTTCAACTCATCTGTCACTCCTACCACACATCTCACCACTCTCTCACTGTCTTCATACATATCCTGGACCAACCTCACACACTGCTCTGCCACATCTGACTTCCTCATGCAGTACCACAGTTCCTCTCTGAACACCCTATCATATGCATTCTCTATATTCACAAAGACACAGTGCAGCTCCTTTTGACCTTTTCTTTTTCCAAGAGAGAAACATAAAACATTCCAACAGTAGGACACCAAAAATGAGATTGTTAAAATCTTGAGCTCTACTTAAGTTGTTTCTGTAAATCTTGCCGAAACAAAAGAATCCCCATTAAACTTTCAGCATATGAGTATCAGACAGTCAACACAAAGAATAGCAGCTCATATTACTGTATTCTTAAACTCACTGGACCAGGAACAACAAAATACAAACATACAATTCTCTTCAAGAATCCAAAAATTACTATAGAGACACTAACTCTGACCTTCAGGAATAACTTCATATGTACCCTTTTCTTAACTGATGAATGATCCAGATGACCTGTTATCCTTACAGAGCAAATTCAGAGGAAGAAATCGACATCATAAACCATGGCCAGCCAAGCGTGTTTAAAAGCGTGTCTACAAAGTAAAATCGTACCTGCTCGCAGAGGTGGAAAGATGAGACATTGGGTTGGTGAAAGTTATGAGGCACTCCATGAGCTCCCCGGCCAGAAATACGGGGCCTCGGGCCATGGAGGCCACCACCTCGATCATCTGTAACGTTACAAACCGACAAAGCTACGTTAAAAAACGAACGACTCGAACATTAATATGGTGAGCACAGTCCGGTTCTTCTCGAGGTACTTTTTTGTCGTTACAGTTTGCTAAACATACTACTAGCATGAAGTTAACTTGTTGGTCGTCTTTGCTAATGGCTGTAGTTTTAAGGACAATTGTAACGCATACCTTAGCTTCAAGCGATACCGCGGCAAGCCAAATACGCTATGTTATCCCCGAGTAACTCTAAATACACTTCTTGAATAAAACTACAGAAAATTTCTGTCTTTACGAAAAACCGATCATAGCTTACTTAGCTAGCACTCCAGCTACAGTAAACAAAAAAAATATACGTAAACATTCTATTTCCGCTGCTGCTTCACCAATCGCGAACCAGGGGAAAAGAAACCAGGATTCAGAACAAATAGGAATAAATATACATATATATTTCTGAAAATATTCTGTTTAATGATAAAATACGTTGATAACAAATTTTATATGTTTTAACAAAGTAAATTTAAAAAAAGTTGAACAATTTCTGACGGAGGTTTTTCACGCCGGAGTAAGAGAGTGGAATGTTGCTATGGTAACACAACCGAAGGGGTAAACTTAGGGAATAAGGAATAAACATTGGTTTGTCGAATTCATTCTGAATATTTTAATTTACTGGAAAGGAAACAATATAATATATTGTTGAATTTCATATCCATCCCAGCGCACCCATAACTGTCAAGCAGGAGTTAAATGAATAATTTAAGATTAACACAATCCCCTCCCCCCTTTTTTGCAGTCTAAATGGTATGGACTTCACAAGCAGTTTTGTTTTCTTTTTTTATACAATGTGCCCAGAGTCAGGTTTGTCAGGTATCATTAACTTCCACGCTGTTTGCTGATTATCACTTCGCGGAATCTCAACAATTAGTCATTAATCTGTTAAATTTAATTTAAAAAGGTTTGTGTTTTGGTTGAGCTACTAGGTTTATAAAAAGGGGAGGTATACGTAAGCAGCCTGAGCACATTGATGCCTGGTAGACAACAAACGGGGCAAATGTTTGTTCGTGTCAATGACAGACGTAAAGGTTTTGCATATTGAGCGCCGTGCTAGCAGAAGCTACAGGCTCCTCACTGTGGTCGGTTTGGGTCTGGATATGGATGACGCTGTCTCTCTGGTATTTTTAAACTAATTTTCTCGCATTTTCTGGTCTTAGACGCGAGTTAGCTTGTAAAGCTGCCTCCTTTTACTCGGCTTTAAAGCAAAGGGGCATTCTTTTTAAGGTGACACAATATTGTGAGTTTGTTGCTTCGTAGCTAACCGCCGGTTGCTGAGATGCTTGCTTGATGTTGGCTCTCCTGAATGCGCACCGAGAGTGTTATTTTAACCATTAGTTTTTTTTCCCTTTTTGATGTCATTGCAGGTGTTCCGGCTAAATGTTTCTGGTGGTGTTTAGCTGTCAGCTGTTCATCCATCCATCCATCCGCCGGTGCAGACAGCTGCACAGCCACATCCGGACTCAGTGCTAAGGGGGCAAAAGGGGTCAGCCTTCTTAAGCATAAACAGGAATTTAAAGGGTGGGGTGGGGGGTTGGATCGAGACATTCATGAGGCTGTGGAAACACTGGACTGGTCTCTAATTTAAATTTGAATTCATTCATTGCGCAAGCATTAAGATCTTATCAATTGAGAACATGGTCAACCCACTGGAATGACTCCACGGATTTTATTACCCTGTCACCAGTGACTGACTACTTCATTTGTGGTTTTGGTCCATGGTGAATGCACTATAATTTGGCTATTATTCCATTAGTTGCTGGTAGCTTCCTGCCTTTGTGTTTCAAATACTGAGGTTTCATTAATATTACTAGAAAGTCTGCAAAAATGACTTCAGAGTGGGGTGAGAAATCCACAGCGGACCTCATGAGCAGGTATGTCTCCAAGGAAATGGGATACGGGGTGCCCAAGGAGGGTTGGCGTATCTGTCTGGCGCACGAGTTCAAGGAGAAGAGAAAGCCCTTTCAAGCAAAAGATGTCTCTCTGTCCAACGTGTTGGGGCATATCGGCCTTGGAATCAGGTCAGACGTTTACTCTTCATAGACCTTTTCTATATTGATACTACCTGTTTGACAGCTCTTATGTCACAGTCTAGTGCCAGGGATGGCATTGGACCACACATGAGAGCAAGTATTGACCTGAAGATGTTAATGCTGCTTTGCTGAAAATGTTGCTCACATGGTCGGTTTTTTTATTCTGAGTACAGACATCTTTGTGTTACCATTTCTGCAAGTTAGGCATCAATGCAACATATTGTCTATAAGTGTTAAATAAAGCGTAGGATTTTCCTGTGTCGATAAATACGTAGTTAAGTGTGTGTAAACTCTGGTTCCAAGTCAGCTCGAAGTTCAAACCACACCAATAAATGCTGCGAGGGAGGTTAATCATTCACCATCTTGTTTTCAATGTTGCCTGCTAATCGTTAAAATATCTGGAGATGATTTGCTTGCCTGCAGCTAGAGAGAAAAATCCAGCCCAGCTCTTGACATCTGTGCCTGCAGTGTCTGTTTTTCCTGCAACCCGCTGGTGTCTGAGATGTAACGTAGCACATTCTGCAGCTTTAGTGAACTGCACAGCCGGCTGTGCTTTCTCTCTGCTGGCATTGTTTAAATCCTGACAATGTGCTTCGACTGAGGAGTGTGTGTTTGCCAAAGTGGCTCTGGGAAACTCATCAGTCATTAGGGCTGCTCCTTGACATGGGAAAAAGAAAAGCTAGTTTGTATGTGTTTCCCCATGTTTGAATTGCCACAGTAACCCTATTGTCTCTCCATGTGACAGCTCTAGTGGGCAGGTCTTTCAAGTTCACTATTAATGTATCGTTTTCCTTCACCACAGAGCTATGTTGTTTCTCTACTAGGGCTCCACTGAGGTCAAGCAATAGTTCACTTCAAGCCACAAACAAAGTTGTCAGGAAATGGCTGCAGTAAAATAAAACTCTTGGGCAAGTTTCCGTTTTTCTTGTGTAAGGCTCGTCTCAGCCTCGGCAATATTTAATAATAGACATTATTGTGAGATACACTACAGACCTGAGAGACTTTATTTAGAGAGGATTTAAAAACAGGTTGACAATTCAACCGTTCCTTTTATTTGACTAAGAGGTGCAGCTCTGTAGGATTACATTAGTATTACCTGTACAGGTAACCAAAGTGTGTTCCAGTGAACACTGAAAGTTTCTTCAGACTGGCTATAAAAAAGATGGCTGTTTGAGCTCACCCAGGTTAGGTTCAGGCTCACAGACTGGTCTGCTTTCACGGATCTGCACCAGAGTCGGACCATTGTTTGCATTTGTGCAGAACAACAAAATTCCGACAATAGCCTGACCCACCGTGGCTTCAAATAACATGGTTTAACTGATCCTATTCATCCTGACTGCAGCTGCATCGATGGACCATTGTTCTGCCTCTGGTATGAACTCTGCTCTGAAGTTATTTTTTGAAGCTCTGCTGTCATGCACAGTAGTACTGCTGTCGCACAGGATCTTCCTAATGCTGAGTAGAAAGCTCTCTGTGAAGGCAGTAGCCATTATACTGCTTTGACACTTAATGCCTTGGCCTCAGAGGGAACTCGATGTTCAGTTATCCAAATGGGAAAGCAAATAAAGGTAACAAATTGCAGCATTTGCAGAGTTAAGTGCTGAGTCACTGGATTTGTTCAGCTGCCTGTCGGCTTACTGCAGATTTTATTGTGGTCATTTTCCCGAAGTGCTTCTAAGACCGTTCGAGAAGGTCTCCACTTTGAAAATAAAAAGCATAAATTCTTACTGTGCATTAAAAAGCCAAACACTGCAAATACAGATGTCTTAGGTGTAGCTGTAGGTTAAGTGCAATGAAGGCGATCAGCTCTGGGGTTAGTTCTGTGCTGAACTAACTAAAATCAGCAGCCTTATGCTTTATTTCCCATATTATCATAAATTCTAGCATGTCTTAGACCAGAGTCCAGAGCGTAAACAGATTAATGACTGAACTCTGAGGCTCTAAAAGCTGTTGGAGACCTTTTGCAACATTACGTAATATGTGACATTGCAGATTGAAAACAAGTGCAGTACCAACTCACACATCCATATAACCACACTTAAACTGTTAACATGACCAATATATCATAGACTCTGACCCATTTTACAGGCACTTCCTTTAAACAGCTGCACAATTCCCCTCTTTTCTCACAGCCTTTTCCTGTGCACCAATTTCTTGATCCAGAGTGCTAAAGGCTTGGAAACTGCTGCATGCAACAGGCTAAAAATACAGAAAACTGAACAAGCAAGGAGAACAGGCATGCTTCCTAAATGCACATGTGATTGGCCTGGTAATTTATAAATCTGACTGTTGAAAGCATTCCTAATCAGCTAACTTTAGCACAACCGACCCTGTGTCTCAGTATTTGCCTTCCTCTGGCATTCATTCCACATTTGTCTGGTTTAATAAATGCACTGATTTTGTGTTCATCCAGGTATCTAAAATGGTGGTACAAGAAGACACAGGTGGAAAAGAAAGCTCCGTTCATTGATATGTTTGGCGCCCAGCCCTTGCGCCAAATCTATGGTGAGGTCACGCGTCTGTCTTACAGAGTTTTGCTCTTTTATGAATTTCTATGTTGGAACAAATCATTTTAATCAGAGATTCAGGTCTGTCTACTTTAAGTATAATCCTAATCAATAGTATCTAAACAAATAGCCACATTTGATTAAGATGCTTGAGAACGTGTTAAAGCTTTGGAATAGGAAATGCAGTGCAGGCAGTGCCCTTGCAGCCCTTCCTCTCGTTTTGCTTAGGTTTGCAGTGTTGACACTTTTCTCTGAATCACAGGTGCTCCACTTGGCGGCATTGGAGGAGGTACCATTACAAGAGGTTGGAGGGGAGAGTTCTGCAGATGGCAGCTTAACCCTGGGATGTACCACTACAAAACAGTCATAGCCAATCAGGTAATTACAGTAGAATTTCTTAATGGGGGAAAAAAAAACATATGATTGGGCTATGAGAGACCAGTGTATATTGTGGTAATCCTCAGAAACTGATTTCCACTGCTTCCAGCCTTGCATGCTTTTGTTTGATACCAGACCTTTCTGTCATACAGTAACGGCAGCTCCATTGCCCTGGTATGTTTTGAGTAAAGGGTGTGACTCTTTTTGTTCCTGGAAAAACCGGCCCTCATGTTCTTACTGTCAGAAGACTGTTGTCCCCATTATCTGAATGTGCAAATTATAGCAGGAAACACATTCAAGCTGAAACACATCCCCATGCAGAGTGGCAAGGCCGACAAGTACTCCAGGGATTCTGTTTTACATACTTCGTTGCTAATATCTAATGTAAAAGCCTTTGTAGATGGTATATGGAAGTTATTTTGGAGGCTTTATTTATGTGAATGGTAAAAAGCCATAACTTCAGGAGTTGCTGGGACATAATTACATGCATAGAATCTGTCACATCTGATTTAAAAATGTTTAAAAAGTTTGATGTATCTGCCCACATACAAGGTTTTAAAGCCTTGTACTCAGCATGTTATGGCTTCACTAATGCCTGCAGCACTGAACAAATTCAGGGCTCTTTGGTTCTGTTTAATGATTTCTGTGCAAATGTTTTGTCTCCTGATTCAAAAAAAAAAACGAGTGTCCTTTCGCTTATTTTTCTCTGTTCACAGTTCACTGTGTGTTTGCGGCGTGAAGGACAAACGGTTTACCAGCAGGTGTTATCTGTAGAGCGTCCACCCGCGTTACAAGGCTGGAACTGGGGGTACTGCGGGGAGTATGCCTTCTATCATGCCTTGTATCCTCGCGCCTGGACTGTGTACGACCTGCCGGGACAGAACGTCACCCTGACCTGCAGACAGATTTCCCCAGTCATCCCTCATGATTATCAGGTAACTTTTTCCTTTACTGTCCACAATTACTAATTTTTACCTGGTAATTAGAAGGTAAAAAACCTCCACTGTTACCATATCATTTCATATTAGACCATAGTATTTTAAAGCATCAAGTAAACTATTGGAGAGGTGAGCCAGTGATGCTCCAGCCTGGAGATGAGAGCAGCTGTTGGGTCCAGTAGCACAAGCAGCACAGTCACCAGAGTTATTTGATAAAACAAAATTAAAAGCAGAGCAGGCTCAGTGCTGTGGTGATTTTTAAACTCAGACTGGAACACTGGTTCACCCAGGAAGGACTTCGGTTGGGTGTAGGCCATTTTTTCCCCCAGGAGTTTAGACAGAAATGTTTGTTTGGAGGTAAAGTTGACAAAACAGAAGGATCTAGGCTAGATTAATTTTTCAGAAAGGATTGCACACCAGTATGTTTAATGTTTTTTGACATCCCAGTAGAGGTCAAACTACTATAAATAATGGTGAGAATAGAGGGATCCAGGGTAGGAAAATAGTAAGACGTGGAGGAGGGGCGACATCAAAGATGGAGCCTTATGGCTTTATACTGCAAGCCAGCTGCTCTAAGAAGGAGAGGAGGACAGGCAAATGGTCAAATGCTGTCAAAAAGTGTCATCTTAATACACTTGGCTGGATCGTCACAGGGAGGTGAAATGAGGGCCCTGGTGCTTGCAACGTTTTCCAAAAAGAAGTGAAGAACTTCATCACAAACCTCACTGGAAGCTTCCAGATGGACCGGTTCATTTAAGTAGCACTGATTGGTTTAGACTGGTGCCAACTTGCATATAAATGCATTCTTTCTGGGAAGGTTGGCAGCCACTTTCTCTATAAAGCGTCTGCAGTGATGGAGGCGGCTATTGATCTTGTCGAGAGGTAGGAACCAGACCATGTGTGCTCAGGTGTTCTACCAAGAGTGGTCAAAGGTATCTGACCCTGGATGGCGATTGTGGCTGCAGGAGTTCTGCACTACATTCACAGCCAATGAGAAAAAAAAATTGTTGTCCTTCTGGATATAGTCCAGGTCCACATAGAGTGGATGTAGCTTTGGGTCCAGTGAAACATCTTTTGAAACGGTCTCACAGTGAAACAGCCTGTGTATGTACTGCACATTTCAGGTGCAGTTTATTTTACTAACATTTAACTTGGCAAGAGTTCCATACATTCACATTAACCAGTTAGTGTGTTGATCTAAGGTGTGTATACACAGTGAATGAGCTGCACCACACACTGATTTCAGATCCTCTTTAAAAAATTTATTTTCTAAATTGTCGGTTCATGAATTAATTTTTTTTGGAGGGTTGTTTTTCCTTATTTGATAACCAGGATGTAAACAGATTATAAAATTATGATGTTCTGCTCGATGAGTAATAATGAATAATTCTGACGTGTTTCTTCAACTTCTTGCTTGTAGGTATTTTTTTTTAAACGGAAGTTGAATTTGTAAAGGTTACTTTTTGAGCCTAATACAATTCATTTTAGAGGACATATGTTCACATTTTCATAACCATGAATTCATTATCTACATCTCAGGACTCGAGTCTCCCAGTGGCAGTATTTGTGTGGGACATAGAGAACAAGAATGAGTACGATCTGGATGTCTCCATCATGTTTACTATGGTCAATGGATCAGGACACAAGGATGACAAGAGTGGCGGACACTGGAACGAACCATTCCACCTGGAGAAGGAGGGGGAGGCGGTGTCTGGTGTCCTACTGCATCACTGTACGGCAGTGAACTCTTACACCCTGAGCATCGCAGCCAGAGAACAGGTTTGACTTTTAGCAGCTGTTAAAAGGTTTTTGTGTTGCGTAGACACATAAGCATTTTCCTGGGAGTAAACATGGATTTGTAACAATAGTCTCTGTTATCTGGAAATGGATTTATAAACGTAATCTGTGGTGTTATTGAGTATTAATCTTTAGATTTGCCAACAAGAATGTGTTTGTGTGCGCAGCCTGGCAGGGAGGTCAGTCACCAGACAGCATTCAGTCCAAAGGGAACCTGCAGCGGTCTGTGGAATGACCTCATCGAAGACGGACGGCTGGACTCTCCCACAGGTCCACATTCATATAAAAATATGCTGTGCATAGATGAGACGGGTGTCCGAAGTTGGTTGCAAAGGAAAAAAATGGAATGAAACAAGATAAATTATGCAAAATAAATTGCGCACTGTGGCATTAAAATTGGTAGAGCACACAGGATGTTTCATAGACTTTGGTATAATCATATTTAATATTTAATGCATATTTAAAGTAGTGTACAAAGGCATGGGACAAAAGAAAATCTCTATACCATATCTTTACTTTTCTATCTTGTAATAAGGTATAAAATACCACAAAAACATTTGAAATGGCTGCACGTGCTGAAGGAACATCACTTGTTGCTTGAAAACAATGTGTGTCCATAAATATGGACAAAAGCTCTGCAGGATTTTCTTTTATTCTTTCAGTTAACAACAGCAATGGTTCATTTTTTTTCTTCTTCAGTGACCTCTTGTCCCTGTCTTCCCTCGGCAGGATCCAGCACACCGACACTCAAAGGGGAAAAGGTAGCTGCAGCAGTAGCTGCGGGCTGCTCAGTGCCGCTGCAGAGCCATAACTCACTGGAGTTCTGCCTGGCCTGGGACATGCCCAAAATGACCTTTGGCTCCCAGCTGAGGGAACACACAAGGTAGATAAAACACACAAGAAGCACACGCGCACACACACACACACACACACACACACACACACAC
>VOQJ01017057.1:0-19061 GCA_015052665.1 Apistogramma diplotaenia | reverse complement strand
GGCTTTAACAGCCTCCGGTGGTGTTACACCTGCAGTGTTTTCCTAGTCGTCTGGCATCAGGGAGCTGAAGCAGGAGAAAGGCAAGTTGGACAGGAAGTTTGTGTTGACTGTGACCTGCATTCTGCTAAATAAGTCTTGGTTTCGGTCACTGCTGGCAGTGTTCATTTCCTTCTTCAGTGTCGCGAGTCGTCGGAGGATCACCTGGTGCTCGTGGCCCCTTGTGAGCCCCCTGAAGTACAGAACAGCAACCAGGTGCTTCTTACTGCAGGAGGAGAACAAAACTGATTAGTAACTCACTAGATATTTTTTTAAATTTCATTTCATATCCAGATACCACAAAAAACACCAAATAGTGGAACATTTTTTGGTGGGCTGTTGACTGTATTAAGTTTGACATTCTGCAACTCATCTGAATACACAAGACCATGAGAAACACCCCTAATAAATAAAACTAGCATTGAAACTAGTGGAAAAGTCTTATTGTTCTTCACTGGAACTCAGTTTATTGACAATTTATTGTTTTTGAGTAAGACACTGATAGAGGAAACGTGAGCTGAGTGGATAATTACTTTGATTTCTGGGAAATATAATACATTTATTACATTCTTTAGAATTTGAAGAATCACCGAGCCTCACAGAGACATCTGTCTGTCTGCTTATTTTGTCTGGAAGCAAATAAATAGCTTTAAAAAAAGAGCAAAATAAGCTAACTTTTTGATAAGATTGCACTGAAAGTCTTAAATGCAATATGATAACATTGGTATTATGATATGAAGCTTGAACTATGGAGGCTTCCAATAGGAACACTTAAACTAACCTGACAAACATAAATCTTTATGGGATATTTTCTGGGGCAAAGAAGAAACATCAACCTGATTCATATCGTGATTTAATCTGATCTAACAATCATAGTGCACCTCCTAGCAAAAATAAAAACATAAAAAGAAAAATCAATCATGGATACTGATGGAAAAATGAATGTGGTAACTTTACTACTACTTCTTTCGGTAGTATTGTACCATCTGGTATAATGATTATAAATCACAGTTTTTCTGTATCTGCTGTGGTTTTAACTATTTCTGGATGTTACTGTGGTTCCATGAGTCTCTTTGTTTCCAGACATGCAGGTATGACAGTACAAACCAAGGCTGTAGTTTCAGGGATCATTTCTTTAGGTTTGAAACTTGTTTGAATCCTTAGTTTCTTGATGACTGTTCAGTTTGACCTGACACTGTGATGAGAGAAACGTCTATACTATATGTATCTCCACAGGCTCCTGTAATGATGGAGAACCAGTGAAAATGAGATTACACATGTTTTCCTTTAGCAGACTGACATCAGAGTAAAGGCATGTGGAAATGCTCCGAGGACTCTAAACGTGTTGCAGTAAATGAAAAACATTTATGCCTGTTAACCACAGCAGTGTGGGGTTGTTTAAGGTCACGTCTTCTAATTTTTAATGGGGCTGGATATTAAAAGCTTGCCAGAGTTGATATGGGGGGTGAATAGAGATCCCACAGTTAAAGTTCAGTGGTCCAAACTCTCGAAAGATGACCTGAAAATATATTGTATGGAAACTGATCTTCTTTTGAGTAATATAAGTCTTCCTCTACAAGCGGTTATGTGCTCAGATGTTAATTGCAGGGAGATCTCTCACATGGACAATGTGTCGAAGCAGTTAAACCTCTGTAAAACTGGATGTATGATCGGTGATACTCTGATTAATCACTTTATGTACGCTAATGATCTGGCTGTCCTCTCACCTAGCAGTGCAGACTTTCAGCAGTTAGTGAAAGTCTGCTCCGATTATGAGTTGAGAGATGTTGTGCGTTACAATACTAGGAAAACGGTGGTGCTAATGTGCACGACTAAAAACCTTTGTTTTCCAGACTTCTGGCTGTCGGGGCAGAAGATAAATATCTGCTCCAAAACCAAATATCTGGGTCACGACATCACAGATCAGCTCTGTGATGATGATGACAAAGATCGGCAGTGTCGCCTATTGTATGCCCAGGCAAACACTCTGGTGAGGGAATTTCATGTGATGATTATTCAGAGCTTACTGTACATCTCTTCACGGCTCCTTTGTGATGAAAATTCAAAAAAGCTAGCATGCAGAAGGTTAGGGTTGCTTATAATGACTCTGAGAATCGTGAGAGAAGTGAGATGTTCTGTAACGCACACGTCACGACATTTCAGGCACTGATGAGAAATTTGATATATAAATTTATGTGTCATCTGTGCAGCTCCCAGAATAGTCTTATTGTAATGTTGTAACACTCTTTACGCTATCAGTCGTCTATGTAGAAACACTGGTATGCAAGTCTTTTATGAGTTTTTATTGTTGTTGTGTAGAATTTGTCTTTGTGTCTTTGTAAATGTATGTGAACTACAAGTCTGTCAAATCAATCAATCAATTAATAACTTCTCAGATTACACTTTGGCAAATCTTTGTGAAATTCTACATAATTCTCCAACCCAGAGCAGTTTTTCCATTCCATGGCTAACAGTCTGCTTTCTGTGTGTCCTGCCTACTCTTCGTCAGAGGAGTTGCAATCAGGCATCCTAAACAGAAACAGCTGTGCATAGATTTTTGTCGTCCCAGTTGTTTGTCATTTTGTGCAAGGAATGTGAAATCTTCTGTTGGGAACTGAAGAACAAACCTCTAAAATTCTGTTTGAACAGAGAGTGAAGTAGACCAAAGAACTATCAGATCATCAAGAATGGAAACATTGTAACTCCTTTTGATTTTCAGCTATTTCACAGGCGAGGTCTCCTTAGCAAAGGCAACTACAAAATGTCCCACTTAGATCACGTTTCCTGAACAGCAGACAGCTGTGCAGCAGAAGAAAAAAACATGCAAAACAAATGGAAAATAAGAAATATAAATTCATAAGGAAGAGAAACAGGAAGAAAAGGCTGAGGTCTGCCACATGTAACGCTGCTGTGGTGAACGAGGAAGAGGACCCCAATGCAGGCCACCCAAGCAGAGAGCCTAATTTTAACTCAAAGCTTTATTTACAAGTGTGGAGTAACAGAGGAACTGGTCGGGAGACATCAACAAAAACCTGGCAGAACATGACTTAACTAACCCAGTAATTAACAAAAGTACAGACAAGAAAACAGGGTAGGACGCACACAGCCGTGTGACAAGGACGTGACAACAGACGGCAAACACACAGGACTTAAATACACCAGAGAAAAATGAGGGAAGTGGAAACAGATGAGGAGCACAGGTGAATGAAATAACACTAATGAACGGGAAGCAAAACAGAACACAACACACAGGGACGGGAAGACTGTCAAAATAAAACAGGATGTGAACAGAAAGACAAGAACACAGATGCACGGGAGACAGGAACACATGGACGAGGAAACCCAAAATAAATCAGGAGCATTAGAGAATTTAATGAAACAGAAACAAACAGAGCTAAACACAAAATGCTGGGCCCAGGACCATGACAACAGCCATCTGTAAAACACTCTGGAGGCTCTGCCATAGTTTACTTAAAGAAATGATAAGAAAGCTGTCTAAGAGTTCAGGCTGTGCTTAAGAACAGATGTCGTCACACCAAATATTGACTTTCAAGCTCATTAAGACCAGATTGTTTTCTACTGGATGTCACTGATTGTGATTGGAGGAGGTATTACTTTTCTGACCATGATCACAAAAGTACACCTCCCACTGAGACTCACTCAATGCCACACTTTCAGCGATCATTTCTTCAGCTCCTGATTTCTTTATAAGGACTTTGCTCTCCTTCTTCACAATGAAAAGTCAAGGTTTTTGTTTCAGAGCAGAAAAAAGTACTTTTCATATCAGTTCTGAGTAAAAGTCTCATAGCGGTTGGCAGCTGTTTTTAATAATTAAACTTTGTGCAAACAGTATACAAATCCCTATGAAGAAAAAAAGGAGCCCAGAGAGTAATCACCATCGCTTGTGGATGTCATCATTGTTGCCAAGAAATCCTTTTGTTTATTATGATCGGCTTATCCCCTCACATGTCTGCAGTTTGTCACACTCAGCCGCTCACGACAGATAACATGAGAGCAAAGCTCGTTACCATATGATAGCTATGTTTGGACAAGATGTTTGTCATGTTAAATGTCAGAGGGGCTAACCTGAACATTGCTCTTTGCTGTGGGTCAGTCACTGACATCCACTTCACTGCTTCCTTCTCCTAGTGATGCTATTCTGTCTATGAAACAGGGGGTTCCCATCCAGCGTCAATCTCCTCACTTCCCTCTTTTAAAACCACAGAATCCATTTTTGTGCTTCCACAAAGGGGAAGCTCTGACACTTTGTCTTCATTTTGGATTTTTTTCTCGGTCTTTTCTTTTTTTTGTATTTTAATGTCACAACCACTAATTTTCAACACAAAAAAAAACATTGCTCTTCTCTGGTTTTCTCCATGCATGTTCCACTTCTACAAAACCTTGGGGGTTTCCTGTCCCTGCTGAACAGGAAAGCCCTATAGCATGCATACCACATAACCTTAGCTGGCCCTGAATCGCACTGCTGTTTGCACAGTAATTATTTACTTGGCTGCTTTAGGGAAATCTGAACTCCTAGGTTGATGTCATCCTCCCATCTGGCTGGACTTCAGCTCTCTTCTAAAGCATTTTGAGAGCCTGGTTGAGTCTGTTTAATATGTCAGCTTGTGTTTTCTCCCATGTTTGACACAGATGTGTGAAGAGCATTTTACATAATGCATAGCACTAGCATGTTACTACATTTAAACAGAGTGTGTGTGACTGTAGTAGAATCCATCTGTCAGCTTTGATTTAATTAAATTAAAGTAAATTAAAGTGTTCCCTAAAGGCCTAATTAATCGTTTTTTCAGTTACCACCAGCAAGTTAGAGTTTCACAAAAAATATCTCTGACTGTTTGACAAATGGCCTCAGAATTTCACCAGCGCGTTCATGCCCCCCGTGGAATTTGAACTGTGGCTGAACTGTAATCACCGATGATCCATTCACATCAGTTATACCTGACTTTATTGAATGCACTCAGCAATGACCAAACAATAGCCAAACTTATCATCAAACCCAGCTGTGCCTTGTGATTCACTTACTGATTTCGGCATTAAACTAAGATGAGGGAAAAGAAACATTGTGCTGAACTTTACATGCAAGGTTGATGATTTTTGTTGTGTAGAAAACTTCCTAAACTTCCTAGTTAGTGCCACAGAACAGGATGCCACTTTAAATCAGTCTATCAGCTAAAAATAATAAATATTAAGGCAGGAAGTGGACTTCTCTTGTTTATTAACAAAGCTGAGTAAAGGAAGACATTTTAACCATGCTAGGCTGCAACAGTGGAGCCAAGGCTTTGGTAAGTGTTGGCAGACCAGAATAACACACTGCTGTCTATATGCAGATATGACAGTTTGCATGGAAAGGTTTTATTTGTAGAGACTAACTTGTAGGCACCAAATCTACAGTAAACAAAGAAAGCAGTCCAGAGCACACGTTCCTCCTGTCACCAAGTGCAACATGGGAAAAACCCTGCATCCTACAGACTAAGAGAAAATAGTCCCTTCCTGGGCAAGAAGCAGAAATGTTGTTTTACCTGAAGTCTGGGTAATGCTCTATTAAAGGCTGCAGATGATTCTTGATGTCTGTTGTGTTCCTCTGTCCAATGATGTTGCTCAAGTCATCTCCTACGGGGTTTAGCCACTCATTGGTCGAGTTCTATAAAAGAAAAAAATATGAAAACATTTAAACAACAAACTGGCTGAGCTGCTTCTTACCTTTAACCTTTGGTTTGAAATCAAAGAAACGTCACCGTCACCTAAACAAAAATTTGATAGGATGAGGGGTGCACCTGACCCACAGGGAAAGCCCCAGTGAAGTTATGAGATCATGGAGTTATGAAATGTTCAGTGGGGTAGGAAAACAGAACTGTTTAACGTTATCATACCATATGTGTTTATGTAAAATCTTCAAACACTAATGCAGAGGAAGAGCACATATATTTTCCTCCCTGATCCCTGAGACTGTTTGTTTACTGAATCATGACGTATATTTGAAATGAATGTCTACAGATATTATTTTCTCTTTTATTTTCTAGTTATGTGCAGGCCACACAGGAAAGTTGCATTTCATGTTGATAGGGAAGTGGCGACTTTATTACCATGTCCTCAAATAGATCCCTGAGTTTATGCCACTGCTGACGGATCTTGGTCGCTGCCTTCTCATGTTTCCGGTTTTTGCACGAGTAGTTACTCTTCATCAGCTGACCAATGTATTCAATCGCCACATGGTAGTGCAGTTTGCTTGCAAATTGCTGTCTCCAGGTAACACACACACACACAGACAAAAGATGTTAGTTGGCAGAATAACAGGATGAATGCAAAAAACAGGAAATATAAAAGGTGGAAGTGCTAATGCAGCATGACCACCAGGCTTCACTTCCCTGAACTGACACCTCCTCATCCACCTATTCATTCTTTCCTGTTAGGATTTACGCTTTTCCCGATTTTTTTCTGCTGTAGTAGCATCCGCAGGAAAACAATGGGACTTCCACGACAGCCAGTCTAAAATAAACAGGATTTTCTCCACTGCCCTCCAAGGTGTTTAGATCAAAATCAGCATGGAAATCTTCTCACTGTATTAAATTTTAGCTGATATTCTGCATGTTTTGTGCTTGCTAAACTTTAAAATACAATTATAACAAACTTCTGTCAAGGATAATTTGTTGAAGCTCCCAGCTTGATGCTAATTGTTTAATCAGACTGGGAGAAATGCCAGTAAATGTTTGGCCTTAGGAGTCCATTCATTCTTCCTTACTTTCCTGAATCTTTGACAGATAACCTGTCTTTATTCACCGCGCCTTTCCTGTACTGTAAAGTAAACAGACTCGGCCGGTAAATTTTATTAAGTGTATTGAGCTCCCCCCACTGGCTTTTTTCCCAGGTCCGCACCTTGGCATGTGGTGGCATCATGAGACCGCAGTGCTGGGAAAGCCGCTCTGTCTGTTTGTAGAGGTGATCAAAATCCTCATTGTTAGTGAGCCATTTCCTCGTCATCATTCTCCTCAGATACGGCTGGAAAAACCACCACAAAACATAGCAGTTAGCTACACAATGGGTTTATTGAGTGTATTTATGATAGAAGAACATTTGATTTTAACACCAGAACCCTGATTATTCTCCCAAGTAGCCTAAAATGTAATAGAAAAGCATAAATATAAATTAAAGTATCTCATTTGGGGTTTTTTTTTTTTTTTTACTATTACTTCAAGAAAGGAGCATCCCCTTTTCAATTCCCCTTTTAAAAACCACAACAGAAAATTTTTGTTCCCTGTGAGGAAATTAAAACCGGAACTGCGCTTTCACCACTGCTCTACAGTATATTTACTAGATTGCCATACCTTCACGACCTCTTTAAACTGGTCCTCCAGGCTTTGCATAAGCCTGTGAATGACCTGCTCTGCCTCTGCTTCAAAGCCTTTCACCCCACCTGCACAGGTTTTTTTGTACTCCTCCATGTATTTCCTGCAGGAGAAAACACAGGACAAAAAAACTCCATCAGGCAGTACAGTGATATCTGTGATATCTGTGAAGTCTAATATTACACAAATATATATTTTTTTCGTCTTGTGTTTGGATATTTAATGAAAGACCTATGGGCATGTACGCTGAAAATGTGCCTGCAAACAGTATTTAAAGAAATTGAAACTTGCTCTGAACAAGACTGTGGATAATATTTCCATCACTGGCATTCATTGATTTGTTTTGTTTTTTGGGTTTTTGTTTTAAATAGTTTGTTTTGTGGACTTTCCAAATAGATATCTCTGTAACTTCCTGCAGAAAATTCAATAGAGTGGAGGTTAATTTTTTACAGCTATACTGAACGCAGAGACTCAGCATGCTTTCCCTTAATGTGTCCCAGTTTCCTGCATATTCATAGACTATCTTGTATTTTTTTTTGGCTCTGCTTTATGCAGACAGAAAAGCAGGAAAGCTGAAGGGTTTTCCTGGCTTAAACATAACAATGGGCCTGATGACGTTTCCCAGACAGCCTTCAGCATTATAGCTGGTCCACTTTCCAGCCCTTTAATGTGCATATATGGACAGACATAGGCAGGGAGAGCAGACGAATGAGCCCAGCAGAGACCAGAGCAGGCATCAACAAGATGCAGAATATTCATTAAATCATACAAAGGTCAGCTAAGCAAAATGAGACAAAAACTAGGCATGAAAATGTTTTAGTTAACTGAAAAAAAAAACTAGCACTTTTTCAAGAAAACAAACTGAAATAATATTGTGTTGTTAGAAAACTAAACTAAAATAAAATCTTAAGACAAAGTCCTGAGTTTAATATTTGTCAATTTAGTGAAAATTGGGGTTGAACAGATTTGCTGCTGTTTATGGAGAGTCTGTGAATCTGCTGGGATTACGGCTGAGCTGGACGCTTCCCACTAAGATCATTTTAAATGAAGAAAACTGCCTTATTTGTCTTGGTTATTAGAACATTTGAGCCAAATCAATGTGCTTTTTATTAAGATGAACATTTCAGTTTCCCTGGCTCTCAGTCTCCACTCTAACTCATCACAAAGGCGTTCTGCCAGGTTGAGGTCAGGAAGAGGCCATCCCCAAACTGTTCCCTCAAATTTGGAAGCATGACCTCAGCATCAGCTGACCCCACTGTGTGATTTTATGTGGCCTGCCACTCTATTACAATACCACCAACAGCTGACTGTGGAATATTTAGTAGTGAGGAAATTTCACTTGTTGCACATTACCACGCTGGAGTTCACTGAGCTCCTGAGAGTGTTCAATCCTATTTCTATAGTGCCAAATCATGACAGCAGTCACCTCAAGATCACCAATGATACATATTTCTCATTTATAATTTTGTTTTCGTCCTTTTTTTCTTTGTGCATCATATGTAGAAAGTATTATGTAGACTTTCAGATTTAGAAAAAAGAAAATAGACTAATACTTGCTTGCTGAATGAGTGGCATTAACCCGGCTCACAGTTTGTTTGCAATGTCCAGTCTGTCACAAATAAGAAGGAATCACTGACGCTGCAGCTATAACTCTTCTGGCAACATGAATCAATGTAAGTGAATAAGCTGCATTAGCAACAGCTGCAGTGAGTGGCAGAGGCAGTTGGTGTGCACTCAGCACTTTGTCTTTTGTACCACTTATAACGCAGCACTGTTTCACACTCAGAGCAGAGCTTCCCTGAAATCACGTGAGGTGACACAGTCTCTAAGGCCTGCATTATGTCTCTGAGCGAAACCCCTCCTTTAGTGGTGCCGTGTAAAAGCCTCTACTGTGTGATCCAAACAACTCCAGGCCTGTGAATCCTCTCACTCGCTTCTCTTTGGATTTTACACAGGCGATCAGACAGAGCTCAGCACTAAATATCTGAAAGGCGAGTCATCCGAGCATGAGACAATGATTAACTACCGCTCGAATCTACACACTCAGCCACTTCTTTTCTACATTAGACTTTTCAGGGAATGCCACATGTCGAGCTTCCTACTAAATGTCTTCTGTGGTTTCTTGTGTGAGTGGGTAGAAAAAAAATGTTAGTATGCTTTCATTCCACTCATTTCACAGATTAACTAAAGCAAAAAACAGACAGAACAGCAGCTCTGTTAGATCAACAGTGCACACAGTTAGTCCCCTCAGAGGTTGAATGCAGTTCACTCAGAATACATTAGCAGTCATTTATGGCACAACTTTTATTTTCCTGGGATAAACTATAAGGATTTTATTGACGTAAGGTAATATACTTTGGGTTTGAATGCTTTTTATTGAATAACTGAGACTAAAAACTGCATTTTCAATCATTTTTTAAACTCCAAGCATCCTCTTGGAGTATAATGTATAAAGGCATCCTCTCTCACCCAGCCAATATCACAGAGATCCCTACGAGCTGAGTGGCTGACAGATGTTTCTGAGAGGGAGTAATGGGGAGGTTGCCCATGATAACTTTGTCAGGGTATTCAGGGGTATTTTCAGGAAGTCATGTGACTTACTGTAATGAAGTAAAGCTGTTGATGTATGTAATCTGATACTCTGCCCACAGCGGCTGCTGCTGGTGAGAGCTGCAATGATGGCTGAACTCCGTTTGAAACCTGCGGAGGAAAGAAGAAGTTTCATTCAGCGGAGGAGGCAGGCAGAGTTAAACTGGCTGGGCAGTGCAACGGGGTTTCACAAATGCAGAGACATTTCACCAGCATGTTGTGAAGCAAAGCAAACCCACAGTTCCCTTCAGTACTTTACAGACTTTATAGGAAACGAGCCTTCAGGAGGGGAGAAAAATAACAAGGAAAAAGTGGTAGATATAAAATAATCAATACATGAAAACTGTTGTTTAAAAAGTGGAAACGTGCAAAGAATAATGCACCGTCAGTGACCTTAAACAAAGCTGTTTGGACAGCTTACTGTTGAGAAACCATAAAGCTGCAGTAGACAAAGATGTTTCCATCAACTTTTCAGCTAAAAGCTGGGAGAGACCTTTTCTGTTTCTGCGTGACAGAAGTGCTTTTGTCGCCTCCCTAATAAGATGTTTTTCCAAAGTTTTGTGTGAATCAGCGGGAATCTAATGGAAAGATAGATGCACCCTTTCCTTAACTGCTCAGTAGTTATCTCCTTCTGCAGTTTATTCTCTTGTTATCTGTTTTTAGAGAGGTTATTTCTGGCATATCATAATTTATGGATAATGTTGTGTTTCCTTTTTCCTGCGATTATTTTGTCTGCACTGATAAAGATGTCTGCAGAGGAAGACAGAGGAGGGGGTTTTGATGCACATACTGAGGGAGGGGAGGACAAACACATGATCCTCACAGGACTGTCTCACCAATCGTGACCAGTCGAGTGTTTTGTTTTTTTTTGCTCAGTATAAGGATCTCACAACTGCGTGGTGATTGCAGAAAGGTCAGGATCCTGTTTTGTTGTTTATTTTTTGATTTTTGGGTGGGTGGGTAGGTGGGGACTGCCTTCCTCTTCCACGTGTTTCCTCCTCATCAGTATTTTAAATATGGTTGTTTTTGCTGTTTTTCTGACCCGGCCCTGTTATCTTTCCTTTGTCCCCACGCCCTGCCACACATGCAATGGGAGCAAAAATTCTTTGATCTGCTGCTGAATTTGTAATTTTGCTCACTTAGAAATAAATGAACAGGCTCTAATTTTTATGGTAGTTTTATTTTAATAGAGAGAGAAAAAATATCAACCAAGAATCCAGAAAAAAAAAGAATGCCTTCATGAAAATGGCATTTCAGTACCTGTAATGAGTTGCTGCTTAAAAATAACATCACTGCTCACAGACATGGACAGACACATGAATGTCTAAATGTCATCTATCCAGCACGAATGAATGAATATCTTAGTGGCAGTTACACAAATTATATTCAAATTGTCATCATTAGAAATTGCAGTCTGAAGTTTTGAAGCTAATAAGAAAATCAGCTTTTTTTTTAAGGATAATGGCATGAAAGTCCTCCTCTATGAGACACTGTTAGTAACCTGGCCCGTTAAAAACATTTGTGGCAAGCATGTGTGTGACAGTGTGTGTCTCTGTGTCGCGATACCTGTGTGGGAACTGTTTCAACTCGGCGAGGCAGGAAGACACCACTTTCTCTTCCAGATGAGCATCAATTTTTAGAGAGTTTGAAACAAATGATTTCACGTTCTGGTGAGGAAAAGTACAGAGACAGCACAGAGCAGTGAAGAATGAACAGTGGTGACAACATGAGGTTCTGTGCTGCCACCATGTGGTGAAATCCCTACAGTGCACCATGGTGGATAAAAAGAAATCTATCAGTGCAGAAATCATCAAAAATAATGTTTTAAAAAAAGAACACAAAAGCAAAAATATGTAATTTGTGTGTTTTATCTAATGATGCAAATCTTATAAATAAAATATCAAGACAAAAACAGTAGGATATATTTTTGTTTAAAGTGTTGTGTTAATAAAATAGAATATGATCAGAGTATGTCTGTAATGTATCTGGGGCCCTTTCGCTGATGGGTTTGATGTTTTTTAGCATGTAGCTATTATGTCCATGTGATACTGTGATTACCGTTGAGATGTCAAGTGGAAATGAGGAAATCAGGAAGTTGTCCTCCATTTTGGGAGCCTTGCCGTCCCTCCACACCTCGTCATTTTCAAGATGAATGATCCTGTCTAGTATAGCCCTCAGTTCCTCCTGCAGCAGGAGCCAAGCAGAGTGAAAGTCAGCATTAAAGTGCATATAAAAAGAGTCTCTCAGCAGCATGTGGCAACATATCTGCTGAGAACTACATTAGAGCTGAAACCATTAGTCACACATTAATTGGGTGCAACCTTTCCTTATTTTCCTCATATCATAGTAAAGTGAATATGGGTCGTCAACTGCTAAAAAGTGAAAGCATAACTTTTAAACACTGATGTTTTTTCAATAACATAATAATACATTTAAAAAAATGTATTCTGCTCATCCAGTTCAGGGTAGCATGAGGGTGCTGGAGCCGATCCCAGCTGCCATGGAACGAGAGGTGGGCTACACCCTGGACAGGTCACCAGTCTGTTGCAGGGCTAACACAGAGAGACAGACCACCATTCGCACCCACATTCACACCTACGGACAATTTAGAATAATCAGTTAACCTAACAACCTAACCCCCAGTAACTGCATGTCTTTGAACTGTGGGAGGAAGCTGGAGTACCCAGGAAAACCCACGCAGACACGGGGAGAACATGCAAACTCCACACAGAAAGGCCCAGGCCAGGACAGATTGGAACCCAGACCCTCTTGCTCTGAGGCAACAGTACACCACCATGCTGCCTGACATAATAATCAATCAAGAAAATGGTAAGTAGAATAATCACTGATTAAAACAGTCACTGAAGGCAGCCCTACACTACTAATGTGCTACCGTTATATGTGATGCTGTTTCAACAGCCATGTCAATGTGTTTGATGTGCTTCAGTTTGTGTGCATGTGTGTGCATGTTTGCATTTCCATTCATCCATCAACCTTCTTCAATTCATGAAAACATCTGATAAGAAACACGTGTCTGTTGTGAGCACGGCGGCACAGTGAGCTCCTCACCTTCATCCTGCAGCAGTACTTCTCTCTCAGCTGTTCCTGGAAGTCTTTCTCAAGCTGCAGATCGGTGCTTTCATCTTGCATGTCTGGCTGCAGAGAGAGACTTCCCATGACCCTCTCACTGTTGGAGTGGAACAAGATGCAGTTCACAACACTTCATGGTAGCACCACAGTCAGCTCGCCTAAAGACTTTATCATAACGACCTTTGTGAGGTCATATGAAAGAAGTTGAAAACAGTATTTTTTTATAGAACACCAATGCAATCAGATTGCATTCATGCAGCTGTCTTTTGAGACCTGCAGCACAATAATGAAAGAGATCATTTCAAAATAACGTTGCATTTGTTTTATGAAAAGCCTTTGACACTAGAGTCCGTGCACGATATGCTTTATATAAAAAAAAAGATTCTATTTTACATAATCTGTAAAAAAAATAACGTGGTCATGACCTGATTTTATTTTTTCCATTTTGGCCTCGAGAGAGTGTTGTGCTTCTTTTTTATCAGATCAGCTGTTTATTTTTGGTCTCCCAAATGTTGTTTGGAGCACAGTGTTTTTGCTTTGCCATGCCCTGATTCAACAAAATAATGTCAGCACTGCCTACCTCACTCACGCTCACTGTGGAGCTGCGGCGCTGCTTTCGTGTTAAGTATTATTAAAACATCTCCGTCTGTGCCATGTGTGAACACAATTTTTTTTTTTATGTGGGCAGTGAGGATGTGATTTTAGATGTATTCCCGCTGTACGGATGAAACTATTTTTTTTTAAAAAGCTACAAGAAGATACGCAGACATACTTTTGAGATTCTTTGGTGTGCTAACAAAAAGCAGTAATGTTTGCATAATGCATCATGTCCCCGAAAAAGTCTGCCAGAGGATTTTTATCGCATGGCATCTGTCACCCTTTCCTTCCAGATGAATTATATATTTTCCTATATATCACATAATAAAAAAATACATTAAACTGCAGGTAGGCAGAGTATAAATGGTTTGCAAAGTGCTGCACGATCATTCACATGTTCTGTGTTTATTCTATACACACTTGATGCAGCAACACCTGAAATCTCTCGTGCTAAACAGGGACATCACCGCGTTCACTTTAATTCACACGAAGCTGTATAGAATCACAGCAGCAGAGGCGGAGTTATTGAAATCTGCAGACTTGTAGTGTTGAGCTTCTCTGACCTCCTCTGCCTGACGAACACCCACAGCTTTCAAAGGCAACAGCACAAGTTTGTTACAGATTTCTAGTTTTCAGCAGATGTTCCAGCTCAGTGGCATCATTCATGACATATAAAACCATTTTAATGTGTAACGTGTAATAACAGATCCTCTCATTACTGAACAAGATAAATGTGCATAGATGTCTGACAACTTGTGCTACTTGTCCTTAAGAAGGAACTAAACCTTGTTCAAACAATAACAACAACTAGAATCCAACCTTGCAGTCACACAGCAGCTCAGTGTGTGACGCTAAAATGATGAATAATGACTGTTTACGAGATATTCAAGTTCGTAGCTGCTTTCAGCAAACTCTGTTTCCCATAAACTCTCGACTGCTTACAGACGTCAGGACTGAAGTTTTAAGCGATTATAGTTAGAAATCTGAAAAGAGGAAATTTCAATATAAAACTGTATCACAATAAGCACCTGCACTGGTGTGCTTGTCGTTTCATGGGATCGCGGTGTGACGACCCCTCCTACTCTGTTGCTTCTCTGTGTTTTATGCTGCCTTTGTGTGGGAGGTGGAAAGAGTGATAGAGGAGGGGCCAGAGAAGCCTCACATATAAAGCATGGCAGAATAAAACTATCGCCACGTTGAATTATTAACACACTATAATAGTACAATAGTAAATATTGTTTAACATAATTCTATTAAGTGAAATCAAATGAAAAGACTTAATTAAATTTTGTGTCCATCCATTTATGTATTGTTTTAGCTGGATGGGAAATTGCTTTGAGAGAACTTAAATCCATGAATCTGCCCACTGACCTCTTGTATTTGTTGATGATCCAGTCCAGCAGGACATACAGATCCTTCAGCTCCGTCACCTGCTGCTCCAGCTTCTTCAGGTGCTGCGCAACCACCCTGTTGTAACCTCTCACATAGGTGCTGAAGACTTTAAAGCTGGGCGGGTAGGACCACCGCAGCTCCCGCTTCACATTCTCCAAGTCCTCCACTATGACTTTACCCAAAAGACCCAGATGAACTGCTAACCAGGAGGAGTTCTGCTCTCTCCCATCCAGGTGAATGCTCTTCACCTTGACCTGCACACCCTCACAGACTGACTCCCTCCAGGCCTCCATCCAGCTGTCTGGCAGCGCTCCTGGTTCTCCTGCTCTCTTCTCCTCCTCCTGGATGATGCGGGCCACAGGGACAAGCAGCGCCTTGTTTCTGGATATGAATGAGTTGGAGTCACGCACTATTTCACTGATCTTTTTTCTCAGGTCTTTATAGAGCAGTTTGAGGTCTTTTTCCTTCTTGGCCAGCTCCACAGCCGAGTCCTCGGAACATTGCTCCAACTGCTGCCGAAACTCCTGGCGCAGGGCGAGCAGGTTCAGATGAGCCTCCTCCAGCACCTCCATCTCTATCAGTTTGTTGATCTCCATCACTGTGAGCAAGAAGAAGAAATGGTGAGTATTAATTATCAAAGGTCCTGTAAAACAGCTGCCATGTTATCAAACCACAGACAATGAGAGAAATTAGGATGCAATCTTTTAGCTTTATACCAGCTTGATGCTGCCTGATGTCAAAGATTTTAATTTTTAATCCTTTTTTAATAACAATAATTTATGACCAAAATAAACTGCTGCTCTATTATAAACCATCCTGAGTCGAGACTAACATCTGTTTAGGGCTTTCAGATCAGGTTTGAAAGTTCTGAATTCGTCCTCAGTGTTTCAGTTTCGAGTATTTGGTTTCCATCACGGCGTTTGCCTCAGTCTCTGTCTGTCTGTCTGTTTTGTGTTGCTCGCTCTTGCCTCATGTGCGCTGTGTTTAGTTTTCCTTCCCCTTTTCTCGTTAGTTTGATTCTGTTCACCTGTTTTCTGCAGCTGTGTACTTTCTCCCTAAACATGTTTGTGCTGTTTTGTGGATGACCAGCAAAAAACAATAGCAGCGCTTCTGAGTTCATGTCCTGCCTGTCACAGTGCCTCACACGACAATATAAAAGTGCTCAAGACTTTTTTCATGAAGTGTACTTTAATTAATAAACCGTGCCTTTGTGAGAACTACGTTAAATTGCTGGATTACTGCTCATTTTTACTGGGCTAAACAGCAACAATCAAGTAAGAGAACTGTAAACAGCTACAAAGCTCACAGTCAATCAAAGCAAGACGCTAATTTTACCCTGCAGTGAAAACGACTTGATTTACAGCTTTTGTGGAGATGCAAGTTGGTGTTGGCGCTGCTACAGGCTGGTAAATAAGGCTGCTGCAAACTGCAATTTTTGCTGCTGGCACACTTGTAAACTCATATCAGAATGCAACACAATAAAATAGTATCTTCTTATCAGTATACAAAGTCCTGCCTCACCCTTTGGAACAACCTCCTAGTGCATGTGCCATCTGCTTTGCTCTGTCGAGTCCTCCTTTATGTTCCTCTCTTGGGCTTTTGGATATTTGGGATTCACGTCATTTGTATTTTTTATTTCCACATAAGGCTGAAGAAAAGAGCACAAAGGATGTCCTCCCACTGACAAACATATTATATCACCCTTTTTTTTCCATCTCACCAAATAATTTCTATACACTCCCTAAACGAGGAAACGACTTCTCGTGACAGCTAAACCAATGTCCCATTCAGGAGACAGGATTTTAAACTTTATCTACAGGTAACCTGAACTGTTGTGTATTTACAATACAAAGCAGAGTCCTATCATTGGCTGTGTTTGTTGCAAAAACAAACCAAAAAAGAGAGATAAAGAATATGGAGTGGAATGAGTGGGAATATTAGGGGACACTGTGAGACAAATTGCTCCTCTGAATTTCCACTTGAGTTTCAACAAAGCGAAAGACTTTGCTTCAAATACACATGTTGCTGCAGAGAAGCTGCAAATTTTAAAACACGAAAGAGTCGCCACAGGTTCAAGGTGTTCATCAAAGATTAAGGCCATCAAAGTATCCATGCAAACATCAATCAGGGTCACCACTTCCCTTTGATTCTGAGTTATGATGTTGATTAATGTCCGTAAGGGTGTTGCTGCAGAAAGTTTTGGTGTCACAGTGAAGTTGGCCTTTCGTTTTTTTTTTTTAGATATAATTTATGGGAAACTATGAATTCTTATAGCAGAATCTGTTATGTGAGGTCACACTGATTTTGCTCACTCTTCAGTCCAAGTAAACATTTCTGTCAAACTCATAATTTGAAAGTCAGTCATGTCATACAGAACAGCGCTGATGAGAATAAATGGAACTGATGGAGAAGGAAGAAAAAAATGAAAGCATGCTTTCTTCACTTGATACCCTGCACACTGCATGGCCTGTTAGGGCCTTGTTAAAGGTGTGATATATGGAGTCTCAGCGTGGCCCTCGAGTCCCTTTTTCTCAGAGGCCTGAAGAAACTCAAATATGAAACTGTGATAGACTGTACCTGATAAAGGTGTCAGTGGGATATCTGGCAGTATGTAGCCCTCCTCAATCTCCTCCCTCAAAACCTCCTGTTCCTCTTTCTTGTCCTTGTTGTCCTCCACCGAGCCCTCAGAGACGCCCGTGAGCGCGTCCTTGCTGGAGATTTTATCCACGTCCTTCTTAGCAGCCATTTTCAGGCTCTGACGAAGGGACGCTCCTCTTTTCATCAAACTACCAAACTTGGACATATTGGGATCTGAAAAAGAAAAAGCATACAGTTTAATGATTTTCTGCTCTTTTGTTTTTCACATTTTCCTGCACTCGAGCATCAGCGTCAGTGTTTGTTGTGAACTGAGCACCAAAAATCAGTGAATTGATGTGTTCTGGTTTTCTTCTTTAATCCGCTACAATGACCAGGGCACTGCAGGGAACAGCTAAGGTCATTCTGTTTTAATTCTTCACATAGGAGGGAATTATTACATTTCTATGGAATCTAATATTTGACATGTTATAATTTCTGGGGGAAAGCGCTTACCACCTGAGGGGCAACTCTGAAACAGTAAGAGGTGAATCCCCACATAACTTTCGCCTCACTCACATTCCAGGATTTGCCGCATTTGCTGATTTAAGTCCTGCCCTTGTACCTGACCATTTTCACAGTAATGTATTTTGTTTGCTGAGCCACGCAACGCTGACCTATGAATCATTCGAGCATAAAAAGACACACACTTCTTTAGTTGAAGCTACAAAAAATGCAGAGGATAAAGCAGCTCAAAAGGTCATTTTGCACCAGCGAGGTGATTCCCAAACTTGGTGCAAGGTGCTCGTGTTTCCTCAAAAACATTTGAGGAAACTTTACAGATTTTAGCCGCTTTGGTTTCTCCATAAGGCTGAAAATGAAAGCTGATAAGGACTCAATATACATCTGTATATTTGGAGTTTTTAATAGCAGTTATTTGTGAATTGACCAGCAAATATAACACTAAATCCATTTATGTTGCACATAAATGTACACAGACTCTTAATAATGTAGCTAATGTCATGTGTGCTTTTACTGTAAAGATCAAACCTTTGTTCCCATCATCATTTGGGTCTGTGACTTTTTTATGTCATTGCTTTGCCACCATGACTTTAAGGTTTCTGCAGTGCAAGTTATATCCTGGGAATGTGCACAAAAATCATCAATTTGTTGACACAAAGCTATTTTCTCATCGTGCAGCAGGTGTGTTTCAGCTATGGATTTTTGCCCAGATTAAACCATCCATCCATCCATCCATCTTCTTCCGCTTATCCGGGGCCGGGTCGCGGGGGCAGCATCCTAAGCAGAGAAGCCCAGACCTCCCTCTCCCCAGCTACCTCCACCAGCTCCTCCGGAGGGACTCCAAAGCGTTCCCAGGCCAGCCGAGAGATATAATCCCTCCAGCGTGTCCTGGGTCTGCCC